>JAUMHI010000025.1:5180909-5195239 GCA_032359435.1 Enteromius unitaeniatus
CTCCAGACATAATTAAATAAATAATAAAACAAACATTTTATCTAGCGATGTTACAGTTTTCTAAATCATGAAATAAATAGTATATTAATCCTATAAATACATCTTAACCCAAATACTAATATTTCACCTATGAGCAGGTTTATTTTTCACTCGATTTGCCAGTGTTTTGAATAAAATCTGAATAAGTGGCTGTGTCCTTAGAAGTCTTAATAAATACAAAACAGCAGGGCATTTAAATGAACCGTGATCTGGAAAGTCTGGTTTATGAGTAACAGTGCGCGTCTTCTGTAGCACGTGCAACCTGTTTATCACGTGCAGGATAGCGACCCACTGAGATCCTTTGAAAAGATGACCTTTATCATTCACCCTCAGCACTGACAGCCTTTTCGGTACTAAAGATTTTCTGCTCTCAGAAGACACGATACCTTCATCATCCTTCTGTTCGTGACTGCTGCGTCATCTCCCTTCCACTTTAATAAATGAAGCGTGCTGCATGTGATCTGGCATCAAAAGCTTTGATGGAGCTACATATGGCAAGCTAAAAATAGCTTAGCCTCCTTTGATATGCGCTAGTTATTTTTGAGAAACATTTTTTAAACTGTTGAATGAATAATTATAGCTGTCTCAAATACCTACTTAGCTGACTATCTAGAGCATTAGGGCTTTGGTATTTGTTCACTAGTTATTTAGACCGATTATTTAGACTTTTAAGTGCTCCTATTATGGGTTATGAAAGATTCATATTTTGGTTTTGGGAGTCCCAGACAACAGGTTGATAATGGCATGCATGCAAGATAAAAAAAAACACTTTCATTTTCTAATATAGAATTATATTTATTTATTTATTTAACTTTATTTGTTCAACAATTCATTTTTTTAAGTCACTTTTATTTAAAACAATGAGATTTTAATGCTCCAAAAGCGGCACGTAGTGACAAAGAATGAATTCGCATTTTCATTCAGACATACTCGAAAAGACAAGCGTTTTAAAAATGTTTAATTTTGACGTTAACATGAAATGGAATTGGGACTCGTTTTAAAAACGACTCGTTACAATGATTCAGAGTCGACTCTTTCTTTTGACAGACTTTATGGTGCACTTTCAGATTTAAATCTTTGCAGGATCTTTTCATTAGGTAGTTTTAAAAAATAGGACCTCTTAAGATCTATAAAACCTATAAAAATAATTTGAAATAGAATTAAAATAACTTTAGCAGCCAAAGCCAGACTTGTGTAAACGTTCAATAATAATGGATTACTGATAACTAGTGAATCATTTGTGTATCTATGTACAAAAACTACTAACTCAGATTATTCATGTAATAATTATGGAATTTTCATTTAGGATGTCATTTAGAACACTGAACTTTACAAAAAAAGGAGTACATTCCCATGATTATCAGAGATAATTAAAGCGTTACTGTAACCAGAAATACTGCTCATTCACATCTGACAGCTCACCGAAAAGCATTTGTTTTAATTACAGAGCTTTTGACGTTAAAATGAAATTTATTAGCACAAAACTGTGAATATGGTACTGTGAACAAAAAATGAAATTTAGGAAAATAGTAAATTAATAGTAATAGTAAGAGAATATTGTTATTAGTAAACACTTCAATTTGGACAACATTTTACAAAAAAGGTTTAGGTTTTTAAATTATAAATGAAGTCTAAGTATTTGAACATTTACTGTTGAACATGTTCATAATTAATGTGTGAACCTTTAGCATATATTTTAATAACTTAGAATGCAACTAAATAAAGCTTAGGTTTTATTTTAACACTGCAGAAAAAAACAGGACCTGCGGTTTCAAATGCCAGTTTACTTTCACTAACATTGTAGGAATAGTTTACTCCATTAAAAATGAAGATAAGTTTGTATCTTCAGCAGAACAGATAAGGAGAAATTTTGCATTGCATCACCATTTGCTCACCAATAAGTCCTCTGAAGCTATGTTGATTATTTGTGGATTACAGTGATGTTTTTATCAGCAGTTTGGACTTTCCTTCTGATGGCACCCATTCACTGCAGAGGATCAATTGGTAAGCAAGTGTTGTAATGAAATATTTCTTCAAATGCATTCTGCTGAAGAATCATGGCCAGAAACTGAAGTCAGTCCATTCTTGTTAGTAAAGAAATGACTCAGAGATGTTAGGGCCAGTCTATACTAGAGTCAGTGTGTGTGTTTTGTTAACATTTTGAGGTTGGCACGGTTGTTTTAAGAGTCTAGTTTTAGCATGCAAATATCCAGTGTCTAATTCTTTGTGTAGCAAACAGCTTCTAACTACATTTGAATGTGATTTGGTCACAGCATTTCAAAGCTAAAATGATAAACAAAGCAAAAAATGACGCAACAGCATGTTACTTCACATAAACACAGAAAGCAATTTGCCATAAAAAACACCATTAGTTTTCTAGTTGTATTCAGGGTTCATTTTAAGTAACTCTTACACAATGTGGTTATATAAAACGCCACCATGCAGAAGTGTGCGTTGGTTGAAGAGAGATAGAATAAGGCCTCGAGGATTTAAAGGATTTTTTTCCGCAAATGAATTATTCAGGAATTTTTAAGACGAAGTCAACTTCAACAGAACAGGACACGCAATGGAGTGACCATTAAAGTTTCAGTGCTGCTCTCTGTGCTAAAAAATACAGGCATGAAATATTGATTGGGCGACATGAATGGATTTGTTTGTTTTAAATATTTTGTACGTACTGTATGGGAGCTGGAAGCACGTCAGAATCGTTACCCAGCTACGATTTAGAATGTAAACAGTCTGCTCTTTTGTAATTTTTGGTCAAATGAGCCATACAGTTATAATCAACAAGAAGCTGCTGTGATTTTATACTCAACTTTTTTAATAGCTTACACAATACTTGATATTTTCTTATCTTGTAAGAGATGGTTGTAAATATAACATTCGGTTACCATATGTTTTTGTGTTTAAATAAGTTTCAAATATTCAATAATATATGTCAAACGGGTACATATACGTTCATTCACAAAGGTATCATGTAAACATCAAGCCAAACATTACTGGAAACTAGGTTTTATATGCTTTGCCTGATATAAATAACATCACCATATAAAAATACAGGAAATACATTTTTATACTTTCAGTTTAGTGTTTGCTATGGGATCACAAAGTTTTGGCTATATGAAGATAAGGTTTATTTTTGTCCTGTTTGTGTTTTCTACATAGATAAGACAGTCATGTGATATAAAGGCCATGGGGAAATTGACATATAAACATGTGCAGATCTGCCTGCAGTGTTATTGTGCACAATTACAAGGTCACTTGATTACACATATTACTAATCTACATGAATTGCAATATTGGCTTTTGGTTAATATTATGGTTATAAAATGAGATAATATTTCAGTGTTTAATTGTTTAACTTCAGTAGGCTATGCTGTGATTACTGTGATATTCATAGTGCTTATATCAAGCATAATTATTTATATAAGCATGTTTCTAATATAGGATTGTTATAATAAATCTAAAGTCTATTAGTGTCAGCAGCATTGAAATTTTGAATGTCATGTTGACTTTACAGAACAAAATAAGCAAGTTATTTTAGTCAGGTGTTCATTATTTCATTTGTCTAATGACAAGGTAAAAACAACAACTTTCAGACCTTGACCACCCAATAGTAGGAACAAATCTGTAAAATCAGTGTAGTTAGGACAAAATGACACTAAACTGCCATCTGCTGTCTGCAAATATAGAGCAAAATATAAATATTAATAATTTTAAAAACTATTGTTTTTCATACACTAATGAAATTAATCTGTATGTAACTAGCCTTAATGTAATTTTATGTATGTAGATCAAGACAAATAGATAAAGATAAAGACTACTCACATCAGACTGGAAAAAGAAAAAGAAGAAAAAACAACTGCTAAAGAGAGAATCACTGCCATCGTGTGGCCATGTGATGGTTTCTACTTAAAATCACGTTTCCACACTTTTGTTCATAGCTGGAATGAGACCAACACTGTTAGTTCATTTGCAGCTTTATTAAATGAAGAATGTGATGAATCAAGAATGTAGACGTCCACTTGTACCCCTTGAATCAAGAATGCAGACGGCTATAAATGAAGAATGCAGACGTCTATTGCATTTTTAAAATACACTGATTTCTCAATACAGTGCTCTGACAATGTGAAGGAGATATATGAGGTACTGGCTCTTGGATACGTGTAGGATTGTCACTCATGCCGCATGCACAAAAAAGCGCAAAGTGGTCTGATAAACACAAAACAGCTTTGGGAGAAAGCACAGGCATTTCAATAAATACAAAAAATAAATTCTAGTTCATATTTACAACATTTACGAAGGGATTCAGATCTGTGCATTTATTAAAAGAGAAGCCAGATAAGTGCTTGCAAGAAATAGTCGTGTGGTTACAGAATTAATGTTTAGTTCCAAAATGTCATGAGATAACCAGCAATCCCACAGCAGTCATCCTAACGGGCCGTTCCCACTTATGTTTTTTCCCCACGTAAACATTGCAACACTTTTGCCTGCTGTGATGCATCTTGCTGTTTATTCCGCATATTGCTCAAGTTAGAAGTAGTTTACATTCCATTATGCTCCAACTAGCTCTTTTACATTTGTTAATTTAGCAGCATCTAAATATTTCTGAACACATTATGACCCTGAAAAATTATGATTTTGCAACATAAGGTTTGTAGTATCAAGATTTAAGGAGCAGTCACCTTTGAAGGGTTACTCCACCCCAAAATAAACATTTTGTCATTAATGTGCCATTAATTCCCCCTGTCGTTCCAAACCCATAAAAGCTTTGATCGTTCTCAGAACACAATTTAAAATATGTTGGATGAAAACCAGGAGGTTTGTGACTGTTCCATTGACTGCCAAGTAATGAACACTGTCAAGGTCCAGAAAAGTATGAAAGACATCGGCAGAATAGTCCATCTGCCATCTGTGGTTCATTCTGTATTTTACGAATACTTTTTAACAAAACAAAAGAAAAAGCAACAACATTTATTTAAGAAATTGTCTCCTCTGTTTCTCTCTGTATTTCCGTAGTGACATTTAGGAGAACATTCACTGGATTTGAACCACAGATTGAACCAACGATGGCAGATGGACTATTCTGACAATGTCTTTTATCTTTTTCTACACAATTGGGAATTTCTTTTGAGGGTAAAGGATTTTCGAGTACGTCACTCAAATTGTCAATAGACAATGGACCTTTTCCCCCACAAATAAAGTTTGCTAGTAATTTTTACTAAATTACAAAGTTCATTTGTGGTTACAGTGACCTTTTTTTGCCATTATTTTTGTTAAAATCATGATTTATTTTTGCATGGGGTTCTGGTGCAGTTAGCTCCATATATACTGTAATGCAATGGAGATTAGTTGACTTAGTTTACAAGATACACCAAATGTTGAAACATCATTCTCCTGATGGTAAAAAAAGCATTGAACCAGTGTTTTAGGCTGGTCTAATTTGCCTTCTATTCTATCAGGATGGTGTTCAGCTGGTTTAGCTGGTCTGCCAGCCTCACCAGCTGACCAAAACTAAAACCAGGTTAAGCTGATTTAATTTGGTTTTAAGCTGTCAATAAATCTTTACAAATCTAGACAATGACTAACGACATGACGTTTTTCCTTAGAAAATATGGCAAACATATGATTCATGGATCTTTTCATTTGAGTGCTTTGAAACAGCAAAACTTTAAGTCAGGTTCAAACTGTACAATTTTGCCACCTAAGACTAATTTTAGCGTTGTACAATTTCTGTAGCACACAGTATGAGGTCTTTGCTTGATGTGTTTACACCTTCAGATGATTTATTTCTTTCACAATTATTCTCAGCCAAAGTTCTGGTGGTGAGTAAAATTTTGTTGCACTGCTTGTATATGCTATCAACAGCACCGCTGGGATCAAAATTGTGAATGTGTATTTTACAGTCTGACTGCTGACCTCACACCTCACAAACTCTTACCCACGATCTCACAGGGATCATGTACAACAATTATAGAGGGCTGGAAAAATCATATACAGTATGTGCCTGATCAAAGTTTAAACTGATCTTCACGCCCCTGCTTTAAAGTAGCCAAATGTGGTAAACCCCTGGGACAATGTCATCTTGCAAAAAAAAAAAAAAAGAAAAAAAAAGTAGCCTCGACTAGGGTCATTTTTCTATCTGATCATGAAAGACTGACATCTGAAGTTATTTCCTGTAAAAATATTGCAAATGCCAAGAAAAAGTGTAGAGGCCGTAAAACCATTTACAAAATACCACAAGGAAATGTATCAGTCTCCTGGTTTTCGTTTCAGTCTTTGAAGCAGGAAGTCTTGTCGTCTTTTCTCTGCAAGGAGCTCTTGAATTCTTTTATTATGCGTTTTCTCTCGGAATGACACTCGCTTTCTAGGGACAAAGTGGTTAAGTGTGACCTCGTTCGGATTAACAATCCTGTAGGACACGTCGATGGAGTTATTCTCCTTCTTGTCTTCTGACTGATGGAGACTGATTATGGCAGGAGAGCTTGTTGTTGCAGTAATGTTAGGTTGTAGCGTTGTCAAAAAAGTTGTCTCAATGTTTTTATTAGGTGTGCTTGTATATTGTGAAATTGTTGGCCAAGGCTCTGCAGAAGATGAGATGAACTCTGACGATTCAGATTCTGAGAAGAGTTCGGCTGAGACTTCACTCCAGGCACTTGTTTCCTCTTCGTAGTCGAATGTGCTTGGATGCTTAGTGTGCACAGTGACAGAATCAGTGGTAAACGCGACTGTGGTTCCTGGTTTTAGGGTTATTGGGTTTACAGTGGTTGTGTAGCTCCAAGATGTGGGCTCAGTGCTGATGTTTCCCCATTTTCTGACCGATGGTGTGATGTCGGGCTTCTGTGAGGTCCTGTACAGCTGTGTCGTGCGAATGCGAGTTATTGAAGTGGGAGTTATGGTGGGGGTGACAGCGGTGTACATCCAGGGTCTAGTCAGGTTAAATTCAGAGGTGTAGTTGCCCTCTTTGCAGGACTTGCAGCACATCTGCCGGTAGCCCGGGTTGGAGCAGAACTTACTGAGAACCTCCATCTGACAGAACACAGACTTGTCTCCTTTGCAGCGGGTTCCTGAAAAATAAACCAACAGGATGCTCAGTGTGAAGTTAGTGATGTTAATAAAGTAAGGGGAAATAATAAAAAGAAAATTAATATAAAATAATAATTATAATATTAATAATAAAAGTAATAATTGAAAATCAAAAAGGCATGCATGACTGGCATATAGTTATGGACTTCAATTTAATAGTAGTACATATATATATATGAAACATGAAAATGAAATAAGCATGCAAAATATGGAAATACTAAGTATAATATAATATAATAAAACAACAATGAAATCTAAAGAATATAAAGGAGGAAATGAAATAAAGTTAGCCTAAGCAAAATTGCGACAAAATTCTAGATCACAAATTCAGAGGATTTACGTATTCAGTATATTACTTGACCCTTTATTCCCATAAACACAGCCGACAAGAAACCACATTAGTTACACAGAGACATCCTGTCAAATATAGAGCATGTACAAGACAACACATACAACTTTTCTTAGTACAATGTAAACTGCTTTGAAATGTCACATCATTCACAGTTTAGTAAACACTTTGGTAAAACATCTCAACACCATCAAAATCTAACGTAATATAACCATACATAATGTAGAGAAATGCTACGCTCTGCAATGAAAGAGCTGTGACAAAAAAAGACCTACAGGGGCCAGCATTCAGCAACGATCTGACTACAGGCCTAACACTGCCTTCAACATCCCGTTTGATATCGGTTTAAACCAGTTTTCCAGATGTGAGGTGCTTTGAATATGTAATTCCAGAAAAAGACTGGAAGAACAGTCTAAACAAATGCTACCGTTGGTGCTTTTCAATGTAAAGCTTTTATCGAAGTCTCATGTGTTTATAAAGGAGGATTTTCAGCCTGGACCCTGTCACATTTACTTCAGTTAGTCAAATGAACATTACATTTCCCACACAATGACATTCCCATTAAAAAACTGCAGGACCTCACATGCGCACACACACACACACACACACACACAGTCAAATACTGTATAATCCTTTAAAATATCATTATAACCTTATATACTCTTTTAAACATGAGATATACTGTATACGTATCTCAAATAATTACTTTTCAGGCAAGGAAACATGGCCTGTAAGGTCAAAATACATAGATAAATACAATATACTACTTTTGTTACTGGTGTAAGAGTTAACAGTCATTGAATATGTTATTACCATTACTAAGTATGTATTTTATATATACACATAATTGCTGTATAGTTTTAAAAAAGGCCTTTAGACATAGTCTGCATCGCTATAGCTTCATCTTTCCACAGACTTACAATCATACAGCAGTGAGATACCATGATATAACAAAAAAAATCTGAGGAGCAGCAACCGTCTACACTTGCTTAGCTGTAAACATCCAGTTTTTGTTTTCATTCTTTTCTTTAGCTGCCTCTGTTTGAAATTTGGTGGACATGCAAACGTGAACTTGCATCCCTTCTACCTAAAATAAGGCAAAAATGTCTGATGTGAGTGGAAGCAAACACAGAAGCATGAGGTATTTCCGATCCTTTAAAAGGGAGTCAAACAACGACACGCAACAGATTTTTAAGAAATCAAAAGGTGAGCTTTAAAGCGTGCACCATCTTACCATTCTAGTCTTTTCATGTCATCATATGTGTAAAAGATACTGAAATGCACAGTAAAAGTTTTTCCTGCTATATACTCAGTTCCTAAACCATTTTTCAAGAAAATATATACAAAAATACATGACATTTAACAGTCGAAATAAATTAAGATTATGGCCCACATTGTCATTTAAGTAATATATTATTTATGTTCATCTTATATATGCATTTCATCGACAGAGTTGACTAAAATGCTCCAGTTACCGACAGTACCGGACCAATCCCTCACACTGAGGAGTTGGTTTCTGAAGTTTGTTGAATGATTCACCCTGGAAATCGTTACAACAGTCATATCCATATTACCTGACGTAGCACAACCATCATGGCTTCTTAAAACAAGGCTCCTTCTGAACAGGCATCTGCCGCCCTTTTTCAATGCAATTTTAGGCTGTGTTTGGCCCTCAGCTCTATAGAAGACTAAGTACAGAGCGAACAAGGGCAGAGAAAGGAAACAGCCCACAGAATTCCCTTAGATGAAGGAAAAGTTAAGAGTCTGAGAGGGGCAGAGAAACGGTCAGGATAGAGTGTAACAGAGCCATAGCATAAGAGAAAGAGGCAGGGTCCAGAAAAGAGCGGTCATGCAGCACACAGCAGGCTGATGATTGGAGATGGGCCGTTTACTTGAGGAGATCTTGGGAGCTGGGAACTCGGGGTCTGCTCTGGAGATCCATTGGATGAGGAAGTTCCCTCTGTCATCTAGGAGTTAAGAGAGGATTTAGGAACAGTGCTATTTTAGTTTTGAAAGAGTGTTAAGTGAATTCTGAGGAACTGTATAGGTCTCAGCGGACACTCACTTGGACATGGTGCCAGCAGACATGATTTGATGCTCTCAGGCTTGGTGTCCATACAGGCGCCAATGGCATTATCAGGGGTGCTGCACATGACCTGCCGCTCCTGAGTCCCATTACCACAGGTCACTGAGCACTGCACACACATACAGAACATATAAACATATACGGTAGCAGAATATAATGCAATAACAAGATAGAATTGATTATCCTATGCTACTGGTCAAAGGTTTGGACTAATTAATTTTTCACATAAAAAACACTTAAGTAATATTTTAAGGTTGTTGCAACAAAGGAATGTTTTAATATAATAAAAAAACACAATTGTAAACTATTAACATTAAAACAATTGTTCTTTCTTTTAAGGATGCATTGGTGCCTGGCCAATAAGATAACACTCTATTAGTTACACCTATTAGTCTACACCTTGTTAGAATGCATATTACTAGAACATTAGCCATTTATTAGTGCTAATTAAGCACATACTGTATTAATGCCTTATTCTACATCCCTAATCCCACCCAATACTTAAACTTAACAACTGTCTTAATAACTATTAATTAATTAATTAAAATTAAGAATTTATTGAGGGAAAAGTCATAGTTAATAGTTAAAAAGTGTTAACTATTCTAAAGTGTTTCCACTTATACTCACCTGAGACCAAGGTCCAGCTCTCCATTGCGCAGGGCATAGGTGGCGATTACAGGGTTGTCGCCCTTCCGGCCGGTCATCATTACAGTACTTAGCATTGATGGCTTTGTATGAACCGTCCAGTTCAGGTCTCACACAGCGCACAGGTCGAGTCTGAGAACCTGTCTTACCACATGATTTACTGCACTCCTCCCATTCTCCTGTAACCCAGCTGAAATACACAACACACATTTAAAAAAAAAAAACCCTGATTACACCATCATCCATCACTCATTAAGATGCTACAACGGTGCTACTGTATGATATTGGTTTGACCACAACCACACGTTGAACCTAATTTGCTTACATTGGTTCTGAGCACTCTTTCTGGTTGCAGGCTCGACTGATGGCGCGTGGTTTAGGTATGTTGGTACAGAGTGTGCGGTGTACCATCTTCCCATCCGACTTCCTTCTGCATCCAAAACGTGTGTACTGTTTCCCTACAAGCCAGACAAACAGACAAAACACCACAATACAAGCTGTTGTCTCCTACCACTGATCCAAGTTTCACTCAAAGCTCATGTCTGTCAGGGTTGTGCACCATTCAAAGTTGATTTAAGAATTAAATTCTTTTAGCAAGCTTCATCAACACAATGTGGAATGCAGAAATGAAATTTACAGAACGTAAAGGAAAAAACAACAACAAACAAAACAATACATGCAAATATACATTACCTTCAAGAGGTTTGGGGTCCCTAATATTTGATTTTTAAAAGAAATTAATATTTCAGCAACAACGGACTAAATGGCTTTTAAAAAGTTAAAATAAAGTCATTAATGTTAATAGAAAAAAAAATCAATGCTGTTCTTTTGAACTTTTTGAAAAGAATTTTCTTCAAAAGAACTTTTGAAGAATTTTGAAAATATGAAGCGGCACAACTGTTTTCAACATTGATAACAATAAGAAATCAGCAATGTTATGATGATTTCTGAAGGATCATGTGACACTGAAGACTGGGGCAATAGCTGCTAAAAACTTTCCTTTCAGATTTTCACTTGGATTTTGTGTTGAAGCCCAACAGTAAGTCCCCTGACTTACATCTTCCGCCATTTTAAAGAGTATCACAATGCAACACAACATAATCAATCTGTAACCATTCTTGTCCCCTGACTTACATCTTCCGCCATTTTAAAGAGTATCCCAATGCAACACAACATAATCAACCTCGTTTACATCTGGGGGAAAGAACATGCATGTATGTACAGTACCTGTAATCTGCATGTATGTAATACACTTAGTGGAAAGCATACGTATGCATTTTGATACTGGTAAGACGTAAGTCACGGGAGAAAAATGGTTGAGTAAATTATGTTATTTTTGTTTTGCTCTCCTAGCGTCGCAAAACTGAAGTTGAGTCACTGAAGTTGAGTCTTATGGGTTTGGAAAGACATGAGGGAAAGTAATTAATGACAGATTTTCATTTTGGTGTGAACTACCCTTTAATAAGCTAATGTGACATTTGCTCACTAATAGTGTTCTTCGGAGTCGATGCAGCGTCTCTTTGGAGGTCAGCACTTCATTCTCATCTTTCAGTATCATTGTTGTTGGATCTATGGCAAAAGCAGTGGTTTTTCCCTTATCTATACACAGATAGGTATAGTGAGAGTTCCCCTTGGGTGCTTCAATTGAGAACTTTTTTGAGAACAAATTTCATCTTAAATGAGCACAGAACACAAGAACTGCACTGACCCTGCAAGAGCCTGGACTGGTGGTTAAGCCATCTCACTTGAACCACCAGCTTGTTCTCAGGTTGCTTAGGTTTCAAAGTAGACATGAAATGAGTGACCCAGGGAGAAATATTTGCTCACCAGCCAGTTAAAAATAAATTATTTCTGTCTTGGGTCATATAACATCCCTTTCAGTTTGGATGCAGACTTCTGCGTCTTCATGCTTTTATGCACCAGGTCTGATGTCAAGTCAGAACCACAAACCTTCACAGAGTGCCTCAAAAGACACAATGTCCTCTCTTAATGAAGTATTTGGTCACACTCTCAATTGTCTTGTTGACTGGCTTCTAAGAGCACTCTCTAGGACTGGTGGGTGTACTCATGGATATGTTGCTCCATCACCCAAGTGCACTCAACCAGGGAATGACTGCTTCCTTAACCATAGAAAGGTGTGTTTTTGATTCTATGAGGTGGTAATGTGAACTAATGAGTCCAGTTCAGTTCTTCCTGAACTGTCTTTCCATTGTTCCAGCACTCTTTGCATAGTGGAGTTTGGTGAAGAAACTCTCTGCAAGAACCCATTACTTGAAAATATCTTTAGAGTACTGTATGTTCTGAATCCCTACGGTGGTCCTTACGATATGTGTATTAATCCACTGCCCTGTTCCTAATGTTTTTCCTAGACAGACAACTGATGTGTTGCCTGTTTATGAGCTGGGTAGTTCTTCCCTAATGTGGAGCATACCAAAGAAACCCACCCTATGTAGTACTTCCTTTTTAGTGTGTCCATAGGATGTGTCTCCACATGTTACCTCCCCTTTGGGTAAGTTGCAGTCTTCGTAATGTTCCTTCTCCTACAGAAATTAACGCTTCCCCAACGTTAACGACCAGGACCTTTTTTTTATTTTTCCCTCTTATCTATTCTCAGATAAGAAAAAGTTCCACCTCTGCTTTATATGGTGGCTCTCCCAGATGTTGTACAGTGAGGTCATAAGTCATTGGGTTGAGATGCTTCTCGGCTTCTCAGAACAAAACAAGTGACCAAATGCTATGCTGGCCTATTTATACCCAGACATCTGGGGCATGGCAAGCTATGTAAATTTTGATCGCCATATTCATTGGCTTTATCTTAATGATGTCAGAGGTGTTTGGGCTCCCAAGAATGACCCCCGTGTTGGACCTTAACACAATATCCCTGTTTCCTTCATCAGGGAACAAGGGTTACCATATGTAACCAAAACATTTTCCTTCACAGGAATGAATTACATCTTTAATTTATTAAAAGTGATTTTTTTTAATTGTAATAATAATTTACAATATTAATTTTGTTGTTGTATTAATAGACTTCAAAATCATATAAACTGTAACACTTGAACTGTGTTGTAGATAAAAAAAATTTAAGAAAAGATTAATAATCAATGTTTAAAATGCCACTTATAAAAACACTTATTAAAACAACAAAAAAATTTAAAAGCTTTTTTAACTTATTGCTAATTTAATATAATATTGGACGGCGTAAATTAAATGTAAAAATACTAACTCTGTTGAAAGTAAATTGAAAAGTAGCCATTTCTTATATATTGCTGTGTACCTCCGCCACATGGCTTTGAGCAGTGAGACCATTTCCTGAGAGCCCACTCGAAGTAAATTGTGTCATCCTGAGGCAGTGTGTTCTCCATTGATGAGAGCGGATCTTCTGGCAGGATGTATTTGTATGAAAGCGTGACTTTAGAAACGCTCTGAGACAGGACCTGGAGAAGATGTTTGATACTGTTGAAGCATGTTACTTTTGAAAAATACATTATGTTGAGTAGACTTATTGGTCTATGATGTGATTTAATGATTAATGGTTTACCCAAAGATGAAAATTAAGAAATTGTTTACTTGCCCTGGTGTTATTCTAATGCTGTATCCCATTTTTATTTTTTAACCCACATATGTTTTTTTTTTTTGGTGAAAAATATTACTAATTGTGCATGTCCATATACAATGGCAGTGGACAGTGACCAGCATCAAACCCACCCAGAAAATCACACCTTCTGAAAAATGTAGATTAATAAAAACGCAACATAAAATACAATCCATGTACTTTCTTTTCTAAACTGAATATATATACATATATATATATATATATGCTTTTCATGTGTGAGTTGACGTAAACTGATGACCTGAGTATCATTAAAGCCAATGGCTAAGGTCAGGATTTCATTTAAATGTTACATTAAATTTAGGTTTGATTTTTGCCCTATCCTATACCCTCAGAACATTTGGAATGTCACATGGGACCATTCTGTGATACCTATGATACAGGGCATTTTTTAAAAATATCTAAATATCTATATCTATCTCTTTCATGGCCTGAATAAATGGCAAATGCAATTTGAACAACACCAGGGTGAGTAAATAATGACTAAATTTTCAATTCTTCAATATCCATTA
>JAUMHI010000025.1:5205193-5231347 GCA_032359435.1 Enteromius unitaeniatus
CGGGTGGGAACTAATATTCCGGGGAAGGTTCCCGCTGCCGTTCATTGGAGAGGGCCACAGAGGCGCGATCCGTGACAAGAGTAAACTTTAATGAAGTTAGTATGTTTATAGTTACTGTAGCTACCGAAACAAAACATGTCTAATTGAATAGGGATTTGAAGGTAATTGGGAGGTTTGTTACCACCACAGCAATGCATTAAAAGTAAGTAAAAGTTTCTTATGGGATGGTCTATGGGACATCGGTCAAGCAATTCAGTCTGTTTTACATGAAATTTAGGGCAAAAAATTAATCAAAATGAAAATGTGGGAAAGTCAGAAAATGTTTTGTTTCCTGTTAAACTCTTGTTTGACAGCAAGTTCATTGCAAGTCTGGTCTTGTCGAGGATCTCAAATACATCAATCTTTCATGTAGGAAACCTTGTCAGGGACGTGGATGTAATTTCTTGACCCAGAGCACTTTTCAGGGAGATGGATGGAGGTTTGGATCAACATTCAACCATCAAGCCTTAATGTATACAGTAATGCCATATTCTTTTTGTGAATATAAAGTAATTCATGTTAATATCTGTATGATAAAATCATGATTGTAAATAATGATAGCGCTGTTTGAAGATGGAGAACCAATAGGTTCCTGAGGTTAAATTACTGGTCATTTAGCTGAGGCCTTACTTAAGAAATGCCATTAAGCTTGCTTGTTTTATACAAAGTAACATAAAGGGCACTTTCCCAACACTCTTAAAAATAAAGCTTACAAAAGGTGGTGGTGGGGGAGATGATTGTAGCTGTACAATTTCTCAAAAATGTTACCGTAATGGATTCTTAACTGGCAATGTTTCATGAAAAACCTTTAATATACAGTACGTACAATCTTTACATTGGATGTGAGGTTTATTAATAAATGGAAATGATTCCGATTATTAAAATGTTGCTTACACTGAAAAGAAAATAGTAATTTTAAGAACTGTTCAGCATGTTCTTTTGGAACGGTCTTTATATTGCATTGATACAAAAACCTTATTTTGGAACTTTTAGAGTAGAGTGAAGAAAATGATAATAATAATCAATGCAAACCTTGCAACTGATGTTAAATGTTCTTCATGGAACCATATAGAAGCCAATAACGAACCTATGTTTTTTTTTCAATTAGTATTAGCATTGATACTATTGAGCAAAAAAACTACTTGTGCATTACAAATGATAATATGCCCTAAAGGTCAACTCAGTACTGTAACTATTAGCCACTACTTCAAGCTTCAGTCATTTCCAATGGGATTTGCGAAACTTACAATGTTCATGAGGGTCAGGAGGTACTTCTGGATGTGCTCTCTGCCGTGAAACATCACCACAGAGCAGTCCACTCCCAAGAGAACCTCAATGTTAAAGATCTCATCTTCATACGTCTCTCTGCGTGTTCGCATGTTGCTCTTTATTTTCTTCTTAACATGGTGGGGTAAATACTCCAATGCAGCCTGAAGACCCAGAGGCGAACCTGCAAAAAAAAAAAATATTATTATATAAAATTATTATATAATTTTTTTAGAATTTAAAGAGGTCATAATAAATCATAATATAAAAAACATATATAAATAATCATAATAAAAAGGTATATGACTCATTTAAACGTAACATCATAAAGGTGGCACATTTAAATGAGACATTGAAACTTAATTGCCCATTGTATAGTGTTCATACTGTAGATTAAGATCATTTTTCAGTCTGTAACTTAATATGAAAATCGCTGTACAATGCTAAACAAAAACAGTGGCAGTATGTTTCTCATTTCATCCAGCAGATTTTCTCTCTCTTGTCACCTAATACACAGCACAAACACTCTCTCAACTCCAAAAGCTTTCATGTTCAGACTGGGTGCCACTGAGGCATGTCTCTCAGGCTCTGCCTGTGCCAAAACCACTTGAGCGAGGGACAGTGTGAGGTGAGAGAGAACTAAAACGGATGACAGGCAGAAACTGTTACTGTACCAATTCAGTGACATCTTGCATTTGACTGCCCATTTTAAAATGCACAATAACCATATTTATTTACCATGGTATTTACATGGAACTTGGTATTGTGTCCCAACTATTTGTAAATCACTGCAATGAGCTTGCTGACTTTTGTCTGTGTGTTCTGAGAGAAATTTGATGATTTATCACGAAGGTGATAAACCTTATGATTACAAATTTTTATGTGCCATTTGATGTTATGATTTAATTTTTTAATTTATTCAGAAGTAATGAGATAATCCTGAAGGGCGATTCACCAATCAGAGAAGTCGTTGTTACTATGGAAACCAGAATTCCAGCAAAAGAGCACACAAGTGACCACCCACTCCTATCAAGCACTGTAAATGACATAACTGATTTTCCTGAAACTCTCACAAAACTTGTGTATGTTTAAATATTTAGTAAAAAAAATCAAACATACTGTATTTTATACTAAATTCAGTCACTAAATGTTGTATATTGGACTGTTGTTTCAGATTCCATTGCGTTATTTGCAAACCATCAGATCTGTGTCTCATCTTGACATCTAATCATCTAATATTGAACCTTTTCCTCTTTAATTTCTAGTTCTCTTCAAATCAAATGGTTCACTGATTTGATTCACCTGGAAGCTTGTTAGTTTTATTCAAGAACTTTTAAATGAGACTAAATTAATAAGAAAAGCAGCCTTGATAAACATATCCAACCTTTTTAGAATAAAATTAATTAAATAGATTCAAGAAACAACCTTTTTCCCCAGGATCAGCGATTCAGGATTTCCAGATCAATACTTAATACATTGTTAATGTGCAGTCTAATTAGACTGTGTGCACTGTAAGTGTAATTCAAATGCTTTTCTTCAGTTGCTTTACATTTTCAAAGTATTGCACTTGTAATATGTAAATAGGGTCTGTGTGGTTTAGAATGGAGGGATCTTGATGAATGCTCCTAGTTTTGAAGAGGCAAAGCAGTGTACATATTCTCATAAACTTCTTGTTTGTGTTTAATAATAAAATAGAATTTCATAAACATCTGACTAGTTTCTAAACAAGTACAGGCAGACGGAACAAAATGGGAAGTCAAACACACACACCATAAAAATCAGTAAAGTTTCCTGTATACTACCAAAACATCAACAGTCATTTATAAGGGAAAATGCTGCAAAAGCAAAAGAAAATCAATAGAACAAACAAATATAAGAAATCCTAGACGAATTCACTAAAAACTAACATTTACTGTATAGCAATGTTAATTAGTTTGACAAATTTACATGAAATGGGTCATGTTTGTGCAACTGACATCTGTTTTGCTCTTTCTGTTCATCACAGTGTGTAGTTAGAAGCACATTACACTAGAAATAAACTATTGGAAAACCAAAGCTGGACCTTGTCACTCATTCTGGGGCTTTCAGCGTGGAAAACAAGAACTAGCATGTTAGGCTGACCTGTGAATGTGTGTCCAGTGCTGGAACGACACCAAGGATAGAGGCAATTAACAGGACATCAACACAAAAGGCCAGAGTCATGGAAAAGGTTAAGTACTATTTTAGAATAAAAAATATTTTTAAAGGAGAATTAGCACTGGCATAAGGAGTACCTAGTGTAGCTAAAAAACAGTGATACTACTAACTTAAATACATTTTCCAGCATTGCAGCAGCAGCTTTCATAATTTTCAATGTGTTTATACTGTAGTCTGTGGTAAGGAGTTACTTTATCAAATTATATGTTTATTTGCTGAAGCAATAAGCACTCACCCAAAATCCTCAATTTCATCTGTAGCTTTGGAAAGTTGGGTTCATTCTAGTAAAACGGTTTATCCTTCAGATGGTTCATCCAAATGTACCAATTAGTCCGCCTTCTCATATTTATTCAAGATAATACACTCTCCTGACACTGTCAAAAAACGTAACATTTATTTTATTTAATAAAGTATATGAGCCCTTATAATAACTAAGTTAGCTATTTTTATTTGTAGACTAAGGTAAAACCATAAAGTGACAGTAAAGTAGCACTACTACACTGTACATTTTTACAGCCACAATGTCCCGCAATTTAATTCCAGTCAACATATTTCAATGGTAACGTTTCGTTTTTTTTTCTTTTACTTTTTCTCTTGACTATATATAGAAAGCTACAAACAAGCATCCTCTATTCTGGTTGCCATTTTGAGAAGCCACCTACTGCTCCTACTTATCCCCTGTCCTGAAGTCATAGCCGTTTCAACTGTAGTTGGGGTTTCCAGTGCTGGTCTGCAAGGAGCAATGCTGATTGTACAGAATATTGATGAAGGTTGGGCAGTCAGTAACTGTTGCCAATTATCATAATTCCTCGAATCAATGAGTGCTAGGCTTGTCAGTTCTGACATATCAGGCTCACAAGGGTTATTTGTATTCAGGAAATGGGAGCATCACGAAAAACTGCAAGGATAAAATGCAAACTGAATCTTTTAGAATCTTTCAAGTAGAACCTTTGCTTTGAAAATGAAATCAAAGTCATTTGGATCTGTTAACAACTGGAGAAATCCTCTTTGAATATGGCAGTGGAAGCTTGGCTTGTCTCTTTCAACATGTTTTTTGTTGTTGTTGTTATTGAATAAATATACTTTTAAAACACTGTTTAGTTTTTAGATTCTTGATGGTAAAGTTAATTTTGAATCAAATTAGACACGATTATTGTAAAACAAAACAAACACACAGATTGGCTTTTTAATCAATGCTGGCAGATTTGACTGGAAAAATAATAAGAAAAAAAAGCCCTGCCAAGTCAAAATACATGAAACTGTAAGATACAAGACATCAAGTGTAAAACAAACAGGAAAAGTCCTTAAACTCCAAATTGCACTAAATAAAGACACACAATGTCACACTGATGTCAAACCTGAAACATGTCTCATGTGGATAAAATAAAGACTGGGTTATGAATGCAGCACAAATTTTGGTTGGCTATGAATGCAACAACTTGTTCCACTATTGCAACCTCACTGATTGAAAAACTATGTTGGTTGCAGGATAAATGAAGGTCCATCTGCCTAGACAAGGAAGGAGTGACTCAGCATTGAGGAATATGAGCCCACACACACACACACACACATTCCTATACACAGAAACACTTGATGCAGGAGTTGCACCGACCATTAGCTCTGCCACTAGTCAGTGTGTTGGTTCTGTGTTGACTAGTCATGAATCACTTATAAGACCTATTGTCCTTGTCAGGGATAGACTAAAAATAAATGCAGCTATATATGTTTATGTATAAATGGCAATTTATACTGATTATGTGTGAAAAGATGTACTTTCTTTATTATGTTTATAGTAAAGAGAACAGATTTCTGAAGAGAAATGCAAAACTAAAGTTATCACAGAATAAAATATATTATTTCCAATCAGACTAAAAAAGTAATAAAGTCAAATATGTTTGTTTATCTAATTGGTGTGTGTCTTAAGAGAAAACAAAGGCACATGACTTCAGTTGTATTTATTCTGTTCTCTGTGACAGTAAGTAAAAATGTTCTCTTTCTACAAACCATGTCTTTTTGTATCTTAATGTTATTTGTTCCTATAAATGAAATGGTCAAATATGTTTGCACTTATGATCTGATTTAAAATTTTCTTCTCTTAAGATAAAGTTACATAAGGAAATTTTGTGGACATTGCCCATTATGAACCGTGTGCAATGTGTGACGTTTGATATAAAATTCTGTCAACAATAGTACATGTTACTGTATCTTAAAGTCAGCTGATTTCCCATTGGGTGAGTCATTTTGAGTTATTTGAGGAAAATTATGCCATTTTTCCACAGTCATCTCAATGGCAAAAAGTATCTCAACCTACTCAAGGTAAACACTGAATTCAATTAGTAAACCACATCTGAATGACTATACTCTACTGGATGAATGCCACTTTAGACTTTAGACACCACCAGTTTCCAGGTTGGTTTTAGCTGGTTTGTTACAGTAAGTGCTGGATTAGTATTGGTCTAGCTGTTGGACTACCATGGTTTTAGGTGAAACTAGTTGATCACTCTAAGCTGTAGGTTAGGTTAGGACACCAGCATCCAAAACATGTGAAGATAGTCAACGTAAAATAAACACTACAAATGTGGACCTAAATTAAATGAAGATCTCAGCAAGCAGATGTTTTGACCTTAGGATATTAGGATCTTGTAAGATATCTTAATCACATCTTTACCTTGGCCATCAATCTTAAAACAAGAGCCAAGTGATCCCTGTTATCTGTTGGTTTACATTTTCTTCATCATCAGTTAACACAGCATTGTTGAGTTAGCTCATCTCAGAGAGCCAGAATTCCAAGACATGGAAAGCTTAGTCTTCATTAGCTCTCCAGACAAAATGCCGCAGGCGTCCTTTAGTAAAGACACTGTCTTTACTTGCACTGCTGCAACGGTGGCCCAGCACAAATAGAGATATTTGCAGCACAGGAGGAAGCTGAACGCTCCTCCTTAATGTCAGACCAGGCCAACAGCTATTAGTCAATGGAACAACCAGAATGTTGTTGTTTCAGGGATGGGAAACCCGTTAAATTAAAAACACATGCAGTCAAACATTTTCTACAGCCATGAACACACACATATAGCCACACGCATAAATCTATACGATCTCTGATGGCTAGCTGGAGGCATTATGGCACATTCGGTATGCTGAGGTGTGATATGTGTGGGCTGAAATGTCAGGGTGACTGAGGTGAAGAGAAAATGACAAAAGTGCAGAAACGACACTCTTCTCAAATGCAGTAACAAACCAGGAAAGAAAATCAGGCTCAAATTTTCCCACAGCCATATGTGAAGTCATGTCCAATTATAACTGTTATGAAATGTACTGTTTTCACTATGAGGATTTGCACATTTGTAGAATAATGATTGATGGAAAAGATTTTTATTAAATACTATATATATATAGCAGAATATATATAATTATTCACAAATTAGCATAAAAACATGTTAACTTGCTTTTGGTGGACAATTTTGTTTTTATTCTATAAAAGGATATTCATATCAATGTAATTTGCAGAATAGATAGTAGAATTTTTAACTTTGATGTGGTATTTTTTACATTTCAAATTGTCAAAAAATTACATAATTTTAATGCCAGATTAAAAATTAAACCATGGAAATAAATACCAGCATATTGGTATTAGCCAAAAACCATACAATAGTTGCATCCCTGATTAAATCTGCAACTTGTATTTAAACTTTTAATAATTAGCATGTCCTCCATTGGATAAACAGTCAGCAAAAGTCCAAAGAGGGCTTCACCAGCATTATTCTGATAGGTCAGTGAACAAAATGCCATGTTTGAAGAGAAAGAACAAAGTATTGATGATTCAGTATTGCGAAGGCTAGCCCTCTTTCTCAGGTTACAGTAACAGGAAGTCCTTTTATGATTGTGTAAGTGAACAGAATAAGAGCTTTCTAGAAAGAGTGCCTCCATAGCATCCAGTGTCATATAAATGCTAGATGCTAGCACACAAGTCCAAAAAAACCTAAAACTTCATTGTTAGCATTCCTTGTAGCATGTTCTGACATAAATCCTAATAAAGTCAAAAAAGACCTTGAAGGTCAAAGACTGAATCAAGGTCAACTTTTGCCAATATATATGCATAATAATAATAAAAAAACTCTCTTACACAGTTATCTAAACCAAATAAACTACAAAGAAATTATATAAACAAGAGCAGGGGTGTTTTCCCAGCAAGTCTGATTATGAAACCTAATTTTGCAGGTCATTTTCTGAGGAAAATAACTCTCACCCTTCTCTCCTCCCACCACTTTTGTCGTAATTCTTAATGTTGTATGCTTCACGTCTGCCAAGTAGAACTTAAACTCTCATCAAGCTTTGCCACGTAGACACAGGCTGTCTGAGTCCAGCATGTCTCTGCTGGAATTCATTGAGAGCTGCAGCTTCATACTCGCACACACGCACTCCAGCTGATGTCGCCAAAGACCTGCTCGCTCAAAAAACATTGAGATTCACTTACAGATATATTGTCCTGTTATTTTTAGTACCGGCTTGCCGGTACTGCCACATGTATAACCTTTCCCCTCAAGAAAAAGCTGAATACCACTGATAAATGTACACAACATACAAGGGATATGACTGATTTATGGTTTTAATTTATTTATGGCAATTTCAGAGATTATGATTCAGAGACAAATTTTGTGACGCAAAATTACGTTGAGGCAGTTTTGATCTAAAATGTTATAGTCAGTTTATGATTAATGTTTTCCTTGCGATTTCTTCCTTGCGAAGAGTTATAACTAGCATTCTTCCAGCTTCAAATCAGTCAAAGAGATGAAATAGTATCGTAAAATCACATTTATTTAAATGATTTCTAGCCTTTCTTTCAATTAATTAAAAAATTAGCACCTCGTTGCTGAGGAATATAATGTAGCGATTCAGTATTTAGGCTAATTATTTCAACAAAAAAATCATGGGGCAGTGCTGACAAGTTCCTGTGTACGACCTCTGTGCGCACATTGAAAGGTTTAATGCCAGCCAATCAGAATCGAGTATTTAAACAGCTCATGGTTTAAGTACATGTATTTTGTGTTTATACAATTTTTTGAAACAGGTATTCATTACATTTCTAAAATTCCAACTGAGAGCATATTATGCAAAAGAGTATTATGTAAACTCTGCTCTCTGAACTTTTCATTAATCTAATATGTTAAAAAAGGTTAAACAAAAAATATTAAGCAGCACAAATGCTTTTAACGTTAACATTAATAAGAAATGTTTAGTAATAGCTCCTGAAATTTAGATTGGCCCTCACAGGAATCAATTATATTCTAAAATATATTCAAATAGGAGTTGTCATTTTAGAGGATTCACTGCCACCTCCTCAGGATCATCAGAGGGAAATCTCACCGGAGTACTAACTGGTAATTGGACTCAAATTCCCATCATGCCACAGACCCGGGACTGAACACGCACCTGGATTCAATCACCATGCCCATACACTCATTATCCACTATATTTAAACCAGGTTCTCACAAAGCTAGTTGCGCAGTCTTGATATGCCTTAGTCTTGATATGCCTGTCTATCATTTTGCTGATATTGTTATTCTGTTACCGACCCCGGATTGCCTACCTGTCTTCTGATTGTTTGCTGCCAGCCCTGACTATTGCCTTGTTTAGGACTCTGACTCTGTTTAATAAAGCTGCAAATACTTCCCGATCTGCCTGATCCTTCTTCACAGAAGACTTCACAGATTCAGCAGCCATCATGCAGCTATCCGCGGAGTTAAGTACTCAATCCTCCCTACTCACCACCCATCAAATTCAGTTGGAGAGACTCATTGTATTAACAGAGGAACTAGTTCAAGCTCTGCCTAATCTTCAGGCTCCCGCGGCCGCTGCTAGTGTTGCGCCCCCCACCAGACAAGAACAAATCTGCCTTCCTTCACTGCTGATCCACAGCTAGCATGGATTATGCCATGAGCTTTTGCACAAACGCAGTGGGTAGAGGACACACTGAAGTTGCTATTTCGCAAAGGCTTGTCGACTGAACTGCAATCTGAACTTGCTTGCCGAGATGAAGGGAAATCTCTCAATGAATTCATTGATCTAGCCATCCATGTGGATAATCTGCTTCACTCTCGTTGGCCTAAACGCACTCCTACCTTCCTGCCCACGGTAAATGTCACTCATGACGAACCCATGCAACTCGGTGCCATTTACCTCACTGCCGAAGAATGAGAATGCCGCATACAGGGTCGGCTCTGTCTGTACTGCGGTCAAGCAGGACATGTAAAATAAACCTGTCCTATCCGTCCAGCGGATAACCGATTTGGTGAGTTCCAGCCTTTATCCCACTATTAATTCATCTAATTTCCTAATCCCAGTCTGCTTAACATTTAGAGGAAAAAGAGTCAATGCCACCACATTATTAGACTCTGGGTCTGCGGGGAACTTTATTTCTAGTACATTCGTGCATACCAACAAGATAAATCTAACGCCCTGTTCCTCCTCCCTGACAGTGGAGGCGCTAGATGGACATTCACTGGGAGACAGCCACACACTGAGAATCACTGAAGGAATTCACCTGGAAGTGGGCAGTCTTCATTCAGAAACCCTTCAATTTTACCCAATCCTTTCCCCTAAACATCAAATCATCCTGGGCTTACCCTGGCTATGCATCCACGATCCTCAGATCTCCTGGAACATGGACCAAATGACATGATGGGGTCCACACTTTCAACACGGCTGTCTATCCAAGGTAGCGCGAACGCCTATCAAGGAATGCAACTACATGCTGAATGCCACCCAATTAGAATCTCTGCCAAACGAATACACCAATCTACAAGAAGCATTCAGCAAAAGTAAAGCTTCTCATCTCCCATTACATTGATTATTGTGCCATAGAACTACTGCCCGGAACCACTCTGCCCAAAGGAAGAATCTTTCCCTTGTCCCAACCTGAATCAGGCGATATGAAAGCATATATTGAAGAGCTTCTGCTGGCTTCTTTTCTTTTGTTAAGAAAAAGGATGGAGCACTGAGACCATGTATTGATTACTACGGAAGGCCAAGTTCTTCACTAAACTTGATCTCAGAAATGCTTATAATTTAATTCGGATACGACAAGGGGATGAATGGAAAACCGACTCCTCCACTACTAGTGGGCACTACAAATATCTTGTTATACCCTATCGAATATTTTAGTAATTGAGTATTCTACTGAAAATTTCATAGATTAATCGAGTAATCGGACACAACATTTTTTGCTTAATTAAAGAGCAATATTAAATATGCAAGAGAAAATAAGACATCTCTCTTAAAATTAACAACTAATTGTTTTCTTTCTTTTTTTTTAAATCAACATTTTATTTATTGATTATATTTATTACATTTTTAATATTAATATTAGATAAAATATTGTTATCATACAGTAAGTTCATGGCTATGCATTTATAAACCCTTTTCAAAGCAAACTAAAATTACCACACCTGTTGAGCACATTAGATTTAGACTTTGTGGGTGACGTAAGTGTAAGTGCATTGTCACAGTAATGCAAAAATCATTGCGAAAAAATGTGCCATAAACTTGAATGAATTAATAGAGGCTTTGAGGCAGAGGATTTTGCCTCAATAATTTTTGGTAATCGAGTAACTCAAGAAATAGTTTCAGCCCTACATCACTTGTATGCCAAAGCCGAAAAATGTGTCAGACCCACACCTCCTTCCTAGGTTATGTTATCAGTGTTGATGGGGTAACTATAGACGACGGTAAAGTCAAGGTGGTATTGGACTGGCCACAACCACACACACTCAAAGAGCTACAATGCTTTTTAGGATTTACCAACTATTTATAGTCTCATTGCTGCTCCCCTCACTGCCATGACAAAGCGCACCGCTCACCTGTTGAAGTGGTCCTCGGAGGCTCTCGTGCCCTTTCAAACATTGAAGAACCGTTTCACTTTGGCTCCCATCCTCAAACACCCTGACCCAGATCAACCATTCATCGTGGAAGTCAATGCATCCAACACTGGAGTAGGCACCATCCTCTCCCAACGCCACAGTATCTCAGCTAAGATGTACCCCTGTGCATTCTTTTCCCGCAATCTAACTCCCACTAAAGAGAACTATAATATCGACCGAGACCGAGAACTTTTGGCCATGAAGTTGGCCATGGAGGAGTAGAAACACTGGCTGGAGGGGGCAAAGCATTCATTTACTATTTTAACCGAAAATAAGGACCGGGAATATCTACGCTCAGCCAAACACGCATGGGCACTGTTCTTCTCTCATTTCCAGTTTCAAGTTACATATTGCCCCGGCTCAAAGAACACGAAAGCCGATGCTCTGTCTCGTCAAGATGAGAAGGGTCACCAGCGCGACAACCCTGAAACCATCCCTGATAAAGTGTTATTAGCCCTTGTACAGTGGGATATTTCTGCTGAGATCACACAACCAGAATCATCCTCCTCCACCCGACTGGCCGGCTGACCACATCTATGTCCCTGAGCCTCTTCGACAAACACTATTCACACAGATCCATTTGACACCCAGCTCCGGACATCCCGGACAGCCGCTCAACTAGTCAAGCAACGATATTGGTGGCCGAACTTATCACAAGATATCAATTCATTCATCACTGCCAGATCTGTCAAACATTAGGGCAGAAGTCATTAGGGCAGAATCCAGCCGGCCTCCTACATCCTCTCCCCATACCACAACGTTCCTGGTCCCATATGGCGTTAGACTTAATCAAAGATCTTCCCAACTCAGGAGGTAATACCACTATTTGAATTATTGTTGATAGATTCCCCAAAGCCTGTCATCTGGTCCCTTTAACAAAGTTGCCCACTGCCTTTGAAACCGCTGAGGTGTTATGCAATCAAGTTTTCAGGTTCTACGGACTCCCGGAGGATTATAGTATCTGATTGAGGCCCTCAATTCACCTCACGTCTGTGGAAAGCCTTCTTTGAGCAACTGAATATCAACATCAGCTACCTCCGGCTACCATCCTCAATCTAACGGTCAATCTGAACGACTCAACCAGGAGGTAATCCGATTCCTATGTTCATACTGCCAAAGTCAACCCACGGAGTGGAGCCATTATCTATTCTGGGCCGAGTATGCACAAAATTCATTAGTCAAACTTGCCACCGGCTTAACCCCCTACAAATGTGTCCTAGGCTTTCAACCCCCATTATTCCCATGGTCTGGTGAACCTACGAAACTTCCAGCAGTCAATGACTGGCTCCAGCACAGTGAGGAGGCATGGGATCAGGCTCATGTACAACTTCAACAAGCCGTAAGACATCAAGAGCAACAAGCCAATCAATGTCGATGACCTCAGCCCGCATATGTTCCAGGACAATGGGTCTGGCTATCCACCCAAGACATCCTTCTCCATCATCCCTGTCGCAAGTTCAGTCCCAGGTTTGTAGGTCCTTTCAAAATTATTAAACAAATAAATCCAGTATCTTTGTATCGATTGGAATTGCGCACTAATTTTCGCATATCTCCCACTTTTCATGTCTCTCTACTTAAACCGGTTGATGATCCACGAGGAGGGGTGGAGGAAGGACCCTCTGGACAGGCTCCTTAGCCCAATCTGCTCGAAGGCGGGGAGGTGTATCGAGTTCATCGAGGGGTGGGGGCTCTGTCATATCAGAGGATTCACTGCCACCTCCTCAGGACCATCAGAGGGAGATCTCACCAAAGGACTAGCCAGTATTTGGACTCAAATTACTATCATGCCACAGAACTGGGACTGAACACACACCTGCATTCAATCTCCATGCCCATACACTCATAATCCACCATATTTAAACCACAAAACTAGTCGCGAAGTCTTGATTTGCCTTGTCTACCGTTTCTGAGCATTTTCCTGATATTGTTATTCTGTTACCGACCCCGGATTGCCTACCTGTCTTCTGATTGTTCGCTGCCAGCCCTGACTACTGTCTTGTTTAATGACTCTGTTTCAGCCTAGCCTTTGTTATACCTGTCTGCTCGGCTTTGACCATGCCTCTACCACGATTCTGTTATATAACTAATATATATATATATATATATATGCGATAACCAACCAAAATCCATCCTTAAAAATGGCTTTAAAAATACAAAATGTGGAATATAACTGCAGAGCACATTTAGAATAAAAAGAACATTATCCTCTTCTGGTGTACATGCTAATATAGTTAGTAAGAATTTTAATTCTTAGTGTGAACAGTGAACAGAACACTAAGTAAAGTAAGAGTAAATTGCTTTTACTTTTAAAAGAGCATTGCCCAACACTGGTATTGATTACAGTACTAGTCCTAACGTCCTTTTAAAAGGATCAGCAATAATTTTTGTATTTCTGTCAAATAGGGTTTGACAGTACTGCAGCTAAGCAATTCATGCAGCCCTCTAAAATAACCAGGCTGTGAAGAAAAATGAAAACGCGAAGGGACTGTGATGCATATCGAGCCTCTCTATATCCCCCGGCTGAACTCGACCGCTCAAACTCAAAGTGACATGTGAATCCTTTTTAGAGAAGTTTATGACTTTGTCCAGTCACTCTGCTGCTCCTCTCCTCACACGTCTCACATGGGATGGTGAGAGAGACAGAGCTGGGGCAGGAGGGGCAATGACTCAGCCCTGGAGAACTTTCTTCACTTTATCCGCATATCCTGCTTCAGGTCCATTTAGTAAGCAATAGTTCAACCAAAAACAAAAAAATCTATTATTATTAACCCAATTGTTTTAAAAAACTATTTCTTTAACTCTACAAGACATAGTTTTTAGGTTCGATAGATGCTGAAGCTCTGTTTTTAATCTAGTTCAGATGGACTGTATATAGCCTAAGCAGTATTTCCAAAGACTACTTATGCTAAGAGGTTACACTGAACGTGCTTTAAATGTTTATGAGCTTCACACATAATTTTAACACTCATGCCAAATCCTTTATCTTAGACCATTTATCTCTCCCCAAAGAAAATACCGGTACCATATCAGTATGGTCACCAGCACAAGGTTTGTTTTAGATGCTGGTCTCCGTCCGGGTCAGTGGGAGAGGGACCAAACTATATTTTTACTTTTTATTTTTTTGACTGTGTACATACATGCTTATCTTGCAAATTTAAACATTTGGTTTTCTGCTAATTAGTTGCTAATTATTTTAATTTTATTTTCAGCTGGTTTGCACAAAATAAATATTCTTTTTTTATTTCTTAACACACAATGTATGCCCATACATTCATAATCCACCATATTTAAACCAGGTTCTCACAAAGCTAGTCGCAAAGTCTTGATTTGCCTTGTCTATCAGTTCTGAGCATTTTCCTGATATTGTTATTCTGTTAGCGACCCCGGATTGCCTACATCTGGGGGTCGATACATGCTTACCTTGCAAATTTAAACATTTGATTTTATGCTAATTAGTTGCTAATTATTTTCATTTTATTTTCAGCTGGTTTGTACAAAATAAATATCCTTTTTATTATTTCTTATTTTATTTATCATCTTTTATTTTACTTTATTTTATTTCTTAATAAAAAAGGATAAGTAATGACTTTAAAACAACAAACTCACTAATGTTCTGGCATGCATTATTATTATTAATAATAATTTGTATAGTTTTCAGTATAATTCAGTACATATATAGAATATATCACAGTATATACTCTTATAATAGAGAGAGAGATTGAAATACATTTTTTAATTATTTACATTTTTTGTTTATTTAAACAAAATAAATTTAGATTTATAATAAATAAAATTAATTTCTATAATCAGTGAAAATGCAGGGAAAATGTAGAATCAAATATAAATCTACAGTATACACCTGACTTGGCAAGCAGAAAACGTACTGCTGAGTGATGCTAACTTCAACATTAAGCCTCCTTTGGCTTAGAAAGACCATACCAGACCAGCACCAAACCTGCATAAACCAGCACTCAGCAGTCTAGAAATGTATGTTGATTCAGTGGCAAGAAACTGAACCTGAGCATCTCTTCCTAGTCATCAGCATGCATGTTCAGGACTCGCGTCAGTGCTCCATGACGAGCTGGTGTCAAAAAGGTGATCTGACCTCTGGGGTGAAAGTCAGCGGGTTGATTGACGACTGGCTTCTTGATGTCAGAGGAGCGGTAGACGATGTGATGACGCCCGGGTCCTCCTTCCTCCTCTCCTGTCATGTCGCCTCCTCTCTCCAGTGGCTCGATAAAAAACTCCTCTTGACCTGCACGGATCATCCCCGCCTGACAGGTTCAAAAGAGAGAAAGAGAAGTAGAGATTAGGTTTTTCAAAGGCAGGTACAGCGCAAAGCTTGCACATCAAGTCCATTAAGCAAATCAGCTATAAGGGCTATTTCTGTAAGCCTGCTATATCATGTTTTCATCAGCTTTGGAAGAAACCCTCGGGCAACCTGATCTCTGAATCGATCCATCCTCTTTCTAACTCATGTGTTCGGGCCTGACCACCTCTAAAACTCTGTGACACTGCCTGTCATAAGCGAAAACAAACTCTTGCTAATGTTTCTGAACATTTTTAGGGAGCAAACATGAGATCGTCTTGTTTATACAGTTTAAAGACGACGGCGAGAGAATATAGTCTATGAGGGCAAAGAGGGAAATCCAAACCGCGAGTGAAGATCAATACGAATCTCTCCTGCCAGAGTGAACAAACTCACTGACAGATACACTTGACAGCTCATGTTCGGTTCTCGCTACGTCTCGTTGAGATTCGTTGGCTTTGAGTGACGGCCCATGTCCACTGCCAGGGGCGCTGTGAACGTAACGAGAGTGAAAGAGAGAGAGCTTACAAGGCTTTAGACACACAGGGCTAATTGATTGTAGGACATGTCTCAGTCCCTTTTCCTGCCAGAACACAGTGTCTTTTCCCTTTGCTTCCATAGCAAATTAGACAGCCGGAACGAGAGCACCAATCGATAGCAAGGTTAGACCTCTCTTCTGATGTGGTGGAATATCAAATGTGAACTTCAAACAGGGCCGTTAAAGTCACGCCGGAGCCCCTTCAGTCATCACAAAATTGAAGCGCAGGCCGCTGAGCCAGTCGTTTAGCTTGGTCTCCCAGGAAATATTACACAGCGAGCGATCTCGCCACCTCCCTCGCTCCCTCTTGCTTCTCCCGAGGGTTCATTATGAAGGAAATGCCTGCACGCTGCATAAATTGACACCACTGCATGAAGGGCTGCCTTCGCACGTGGACAACACAGACTGAATGTTGTAGGCTTCTTACGTTATTTACTCTGCAAAGTGTTTTTGTATTGTTTACCACTAAACTAATCTTTAAAACAGTATCAATTTACTTGAGAGGCAAAATGGCACCGGATGTTAGGATAGAAGGATAGAAATAAAACACATTTAGAAACACACACACAAGATGGTTTTTACAAAGTGTATTGTCTGTAAGCCCTACCATAACCTCAAAAAATGTTCTGCAGTTTTATATTTTCAATATATATATTATATATATATATATTTAAGTATAACTTAAAATAACTTATTCTTTAAAATATAATTTCTACATATTTCATGTTTCAAGTTTTGTTTTAAAAAAATTACAAACAATAATTTATTTTGTTAATTAAATTGCTGTAGTAAAGTGTACTGAAGTATCAGTCTAACATTTCTATCTAAAATATTTGTAAATATTATATGTCTATATACTGTCTGGGTTTGTTTGTCCACTCACTTAATTAAAATGCCACCATTTTTCCATATTCCACTATGTTCTTCCCTCAGCTTAGATGAGGTGATACGTACCTCTCCCGTCTTAGTTCACGCACTTATTTGCTTTAGCGTGTGGTGCCACTATGTTAGCGTTTAGCTTAGATCCATTTATTTCTTAGGATCTAAACCATGGATATCTATACTGACTAGATATGCCTTGGGGCCTCTAAGCATACGTCAACATCACCGCCATCTTGTGTCGGGGATCTGAAGAAAGCGCATTTATGTAATATGATGGTAAGATGTTGGAAATTTGTCCACACAGTTGTGTCATTGTAGTCTGTAAAGTTATTTTGCTCGACAAGTTCATGTCTGTTACTGTTCATGATGATGACCACGAAGTTAATGTTATCCTATGAAAGAAAGAGCTAGGTAACGTTAAGTTATGTTAATGTAAGTTGAAGAAAACCAACAATGAATATAATATAATTGCAAGATGGTAAAGGGTTGCCTAAAGTTTGTGTCAGTGTTAGTTTGTAAAGTTAATCAGTAATGTGAATGACAACGTTCACACATAAACTACAGTATAACCATATGAAAAATGATACCGTTTGAGTTCACTTTCAGAGTGATTAGAGAACGATAAAAAAATGGAAGCTAATAGTCAATCAGAACCCATCACATTTTATCCATACATTATTTAACACTTGGAGAGACTTGTGGTCAGTGTGGACGCTTTTATTGCTATGGTTAGTTATTGCTGTCGTCCTCCCTGGTAAATGAATGTACACTGAAATGAATGTATGAAGTACACTACAAAAATGCTATGGACTTTTGGATTTGTTTTGTTTGTAGATTCCCAAGTGATAAACAGAGGCGTCAGTCATGGGCAATAGAACTTCATCACTTCAACCTTGATGCAAGTGAGAGGGAGAGGGAGTTTTCAGGTGTGATGATATTACTGCTCCGACGTCGTAGTGCTGTGAAGTGCTCTTCCGCCATACAGTATATCATAGTTATCTTTTTTATCCGCTTAAAAAATTGCCACATATTATCTTGTGTCACCATATTTACTCATGTAACTTAGTCATGTAACCTTCTTTAAATAGGGAAAACATGGAATTGTTGGTGGCTTCGAAATTCATTCATGTTTGTAACCTAAGGAATGAATGGAGCTAAGCTAAACGCTAACATAATGGTGCCATGTGCTAAAGCACTTATGTGCTCCCACTACAAGATATTTATCTACTTATCTAAGTTGAGGGAAGAACATAGTGGAATATGGGAAAACAGTGGTGTTTTCTTTAAATAACATCCAACATAAAAATAGTTTGTAATTTCTGTGTCATTTTTAAACTTAAATATTTTTATGAGCTGCCGAATGACTGCCTGGGAACCTAAAAATACAGTCCTTCACATTGATCAGATTAGTTCCTTCCTGTTAAAGTATGTTAAGAAAATAACTCTTGTGAAGTACAGAATAACTCAGATTCCTGATTAGAGACTGGGAATGAAACATTGTTTCCAATGATATTTTACTGCATTTAAAATGCATTTTCATGATTTATGCAAGGAACTGAGGCTGAGTGACTACTTGGAAAAACTAGTCAACTGGGGTTTTACTGGACAATCGAACACGTCTTCATTTCAACTGACTAATTCTTTCCATTTGGAGACCTTTGGGACATCTCCAGATCCCGTAATCTGAAATGGAACCCATCATCAAAATCAAAGCCCCTCTTTCCTCATGGAAAAACTATGGCTAATGCCTACTGTATCTTTTGGCCCTTTCAAGCAAACATAGTTCTAATAGCCTCGTATGAACAATCTATATTAAAATGTTCTGTTTTGTTACAGTCGAAGCACAGAAACAAAGCACAAAACCTCCAACAGAACAAGCCGAACCAGCTGCACTCTCCAACTTCGTCCAAGACCTCCATATCAACTAGATTGTGGTTAGGCAGACTTCAGCTGATCTGAAGTGTCACTATCTGCCAAAATATGCAAGGGAGAGTTCATGAGCAGATTCAGATGCATTATCTGTGTTTGTATGTGCTTGAATGTGTGGAAACCGGCCAACCTCCCTGTCTAATAAGAAATCCACAACCCTCTTTGGTCACTCTATATGTATGTGATTGCTCATAAAGTTGATATTTGTATAGTTGATATACACAGCTACAGTACAAAACAATGAGCACTGTATCTATTCAGTTGCCACTACCACTTTAAGTTTTCTTGGCTCCAGGTGGCCAGTTTGGTTATAATAGGACTTTTCTTGTTGTCAAATTTAACAGGAATTGATAGCCAAGATGCAAGGTATATTTTCAATGTCCCGTCGCCTAGCAAATTACTGTCTCCACTTCAAAGAGTGAGAAATATTTTTCATTTACACCCAATCCACACCTAGGAGAAAATACAATCAGTGTCAATTTAGAAGTTCCCATTTGAACTGATGTATCACAGTGTGTGTGTGTCTGTGTGTTTAGGGGGAGACACTGCTTCAACATCATACAAGACAAAAGCTCTACTCTGAACTCCAAAGCATATTTTAGCATGCGGGTACATATTATGGAAATTCTGAATATTTAATTGCATGCTAATTCCAATTGGCAATCAAATTGATCTTTGTTGTTGTTTTTAACCTTTATATTAAATGCAAAACACTTATTATTATTTTTGTTTAAGTTTAAGTATAAATTAATTATAATTTTTTATATCTTTGAAAAATGGTTATAGTTGTTAAGAAGTGGACTACGCAAGGGAGGTAAGTAATAATAAAGTCTTCATTTAAGGCAGCAGAGAAGCAACAGAGAAAGAAGTGGATGACAATGTATGGCCTTTGCTGGTAATTTCAGATGACAGGATAACTATGGTTTTCTTTTGCAGGATTGGAGAAATCGTTGGAGAACAGACTGATTATGGAGACACAATGACGAAGGACCACAACCACACACCCCAAACTTGGGATGCTGGAGACACAGAGAGGGGATCCAAGAAGCCTGGGGAGGAGACAGAGATCGAGGAGAACACAAGGGATATCACAAGGTAAGTATTCAGGTGAGTAGCTTTTAGAGCTAGAGCTTGTCAGAGTAGTCAACTTGTCAGGAACGAGCTCGGACATTGACTGAATGTGGTGTGTGGATTTATTTGGTTGTTGATGACTGGTGAATGGGTTCAGGTGGTGGTGTTCGGTGATCGTGATACTCAGGGGAGAGTGAGTGCTGTGGTGGGTGGTGGGAGAGCTTGGCGTGTCTGTGACATTACCCCCTCCTCCAGGGCCCCCTCCCGAGGCTGGGCCCCTCCGAATTTGCTGTGGTCTTCCTCTGCCTTGGGGTGCTGGTCTGGATTGAGGACATCCCCTCTAGGAACTCAAGATCGTTGTTCTGGACCATACCCTACCCAATCCACAAAATACACCAATCTACCACTGCAACGTTGGGAGTTCAGGATTTCCTGGACCTGTTAATGGACCTGAGTTTTGTTGGTCCCGGGATGTCCAGTGCCCAATGAGGTATGGATTTGGGGAATGAGAGTTGTCCTTTCAGTGTGGGGTACAAAGTGGAGGTGTTGGGGGCAATCCGGCGGAGCTTCAGGGACGGGTTCAGAGGCGGCTGGAGGATTAACCCACTGAATGGGACAAACAAAGAGGTCATCAGGGATTATGGGCTCAGGGGTATCTGGCTCTTCATCCTATGTGTGGAGTCGGAAGAGGGCATCTGCTCTTACATTCTCGGCATCTGGGCGGTAAGAAATGGTAAACTTGAACCTATTAAAGAACAGCGCCAAGCAAGCTTGGCGGGGGTTTAATCTCTTGGCTTCCCGTACGTATTGAAGATTTTTATAGTCTGTAAGGACCTGAAAGGGGTGAACTGAACCCTCAAGTCAATGCCTCCACTCCTCTAAGGCGAGTTTGATGGCTAGGAGTTCTCTGTTCCCAATGTCGTAATTCCTCTCTGCCGGACTGAACTTTTTGGAAAAATAAGCACATTGAAGGAGTTTAGGTGGATTCCCCTACTACTGGAAGAGGATGGCTCCGACTCCAGTGGTTGATGCGTCAACCTCTACTATGAAGGGCAGTTCCAGATTGGGATGAGTGAGGAGTGGTGCAGTGGTGAACATGTTTTTTTTATGATTGGAAGGTTTGGGTTGCTTCCGCGGTTTTGGATAGTGTCTTGGGTTTGTTACGGAGTAGGGAAGTGAGAGGACTAGTGATTATAGGAATAGTGACTATAATTATTAATAAATCGGCGATAGAAATTGGCAAACACAAGGAAACGTTGAAGGTCTTTGACGGTGGTAGGATTGGGCCAGCTGATAAGCGCGTCCACCTTCCCTTCATCGGTATGGTTGATGTGGTACCTTAGGAACTGTACTGATGTCTGATGAAACAAACACTTTTCAGCTTTGAGGTAAAGGTTGTAATCTCTGAGGCAGGAGAGGACTTTGGCTACTTGCTCTTGATGATTGTAGAGGTTGGTGGAGTAAATCAGGATATCATCTATGTAAATGACGAGGAATTGGTGGAGATCCCGTAAGATTTCATGAATTAAATTTTTAAATATAGTGGGTGCAATGACAAGGCCATACGGCATCACCCGATATTCATAGTGGACGGTAGGAGTTATGAATGCGGTCTTCCACTTGTCTCCCTTTCTAATTCTGATTAGATTACAAGAACTTCTTAAGTCCAATTTAGTGAAGATCTTAGCACCTCTACGTTTCTCTATGGTGGAAGGGACAAGTGGGAGAGGATATTTAAATAATATGGTAGCTTTGTTGAGAGCACGGTAATCAATGCATGGTCGAAGTTCGCCATCCTTCTTGGTGACGAAAAAGAAACTGGAAGCAGCAGGGGAAGTGGAAAGGCGGATCTAACCATCCTGGAGAACCTCCTTTATATACTCTTCCATGGCTTTTTTCTCGGGGATGGATAATGGGTAAATCTTTCCGTGGGGCACAGCAGCATCTGGGAGCAGATCAATGGAACAGACCCATGGCCGATGTGGTGGCAACTGGGCAGCTCTCTTGGGACAAAAGATTTCTTGAAATGGGGCGTAGCACTCAATGATGTTAATGGATTGTTTTTCTACAGGGCTTTCTATAGAGGTGGTGCACACTGAAAGTGGGGCTGGAGTCTGAAGAGGGAGATCAGGGAAGCACTTCGGCCAACATTCAGAGATCCATCGAAGAATCTCGCCCGCCCGCCAAGAGAGGATAGGGATAACCCACCAAACATTCTAAATCGGACCGCATTCCCAGGGGCACAAATGGAAAATCCCATATGTGGGACCGTACCACTCAAATGTTTTTGTATATCAATTTAATGTAATATAAATAAAATATGAATTATTTCTTTTCTTAATATCTGAGTATTATAAACGGATTGCTAATTTTTTTTAATACAGTGGCTCAGAGACTGAACGATCAATATCTGTATTATTTTGTTAATTAACTATCATTAACTATATGTGAGACTTTAAGTATATTGAGTGGCCTTTTATTTTATTAACCTATTATATTGTTCTCAAGTACACTGTTTAGATTTTATTATTTTTATTTTATTCTTAAACTTTTTATTCTGCATTATTACAAAGTGCACTTTTTACTGTTTTTGTGTCAAGAAACATAATCATTAAAGTTTTTAACCTCATTAATACTATCTGAAAGTCTTTAAAAAAAAAAACAACTTTAAATGATTGAATGATTGAAGTACACTACACATGCACATTCAATATAATTAAGCACACTCCTTTTTTTTTTTTTTTTTTAACAAGAGAAACTAAAGACACAGGCAACTTTCCTTTAAGACAGCTTTTTAATTATTATAAAACATCCTATTCTCAGCAACTTTGTACCACACAGATGGGTGATGGTAAGAAAGATTCCAATCACAATTGATTACAATTTAAATTGGCCTAAGAATTTCGCTAAGCTAACAGTGCAATAATCTTAAAGCAAAAATATACTGTACCACATTTAACTATGTGGTAAAATACCTTTAATTACACTTTAGTTTAACATAGAATGAATATTGTCAATTCTCTTACCTCGTCGGCCATCTTGTATTTATCTTTTTACAATGCATTGATTTATAATGGTTTCCAACAACATTGCTTTCAATATAAAAAGCATTCAGAGATTCAGAGAAAAAGAAAATATCTTAAAATGCAAAAAATAATAATAATCACCTTTCTTTTGAAATTCTTTCTTTTGAAGTTACTTACAATTTTACCAAAAAAAATAATTGTCTTCCTCTTGGAATAGTCACTAGCAGTCAGCTAACATTCTTACTAACAGCAATGAAGTCCAGACAAAGTGTTCATGTGTAAGAACTCACACACAGAGAAAGAAAACAGAGAGAAAGGAAGACAAATGATTACAGTCAGAGCTGAGCCCAAGAGACAGGGAGGAAGTGCAGTGCAGTTCTTCTCCAGCATGAGGCCCATGAGAGGCCATCTCTGACATAACACAGGAGGCTATTAGGAAGCTGTTTATATAGTGTAAAAAAGAGTTACATCGGATGAAAGAAAAGCATGTGGGTGGTTGGGTGTAATGACACTAATGACAACGGACAGATTGTCACACTTAACATACTGTCCTGTCCTGTCCAATCTGTCACTGGGATATTGTCTGCCTCAGCAAAAAATTTGCTACTTTTCAGTAGTAGTTAGGGTGTTTCCAAGTCATATTTTCGTAACGCCATTGTGGTTACTTCCCAACTTATAAATATGAAATTCCAAGGTAGACTTGAGCACAACATTAGCCTTTCATGGTACATGGTGTAACAAAACTTTCTTTCAACTGACAGCCATTTGAAGGTGGCCAAATATTCTGAAAGTGGATGCATTGAAGCAAAACACAAATGACAAAAAAACAGTGTTTGTCCTTGTCTTATAGCAGCATCCAAGTACCTCTAGCCGAGCAAATGCTATTGAGGTGAATGGAAATGCTAACTGATAGCTCTCTTCAGGTATATGAGAACTCTTTGAAAGAGTAGCATATGATGAAGTAGACTGTCATTCATGGAATATAGCACATAGAAGACCAGCAGTGTAAGCTTTTGCTCTTCTGGATCCCAAGCAATTTTCCCATAGATCCTGATGACTGTTATTCAATACTAGCCTTGGGAGAAAGAAGAGTAGCTAAGGTTTAGGTTTCAATCATGATCAGATTTGGATGGTTTCCAAACAGGACTTGGTTATAAGAAAATGGGATATTAACCTTGTTTTTAAACAAGATTTGCTTCACTAAGAACTGTAAGGAGATCTGCCATACAAAGCAGTGACTTGTGTTTTCATTCACACAGAACATTTGCAGTGTTTTCATTCATTTCGTTTTAAGCACAGCCAAAGTACATACAATGTCTTTGAGTATGTTTATGCAACTAAAGACAGTGAGATGATGAGCTTCCTCGTGTCTGTTTTTGTTGGGACAACACGGCCGATTGTTCTTGCCTGTGATCTCTCTCCTCTATCTATAATGAATATGGCAAGTTTTAATATCTTAAAGGGGTCACATTCAAATGATTGAATGACCAGATGTTGGTTCATTTTGGTGCTCCAACTGTGCTATGTTGTCTGGACACAGGCCTTAATGTTTGATTGTCCCTATCATTTACATACGTTTTTCTTTTAGCCACATTCTTCTTTGCTGATTAAGTCTTGCTTCTGCTAACAGAAGCATAAAGCGCTGTAGACAAAATCTACAGGTAAATGCAGTTTATAAAAGAAATAAGTTTTGTCGGGAGCGGCTCTGACTGGATAAAACTTTCAGATGACACAGAACACAATTTCTCCGTCACTGCAAGTTACCGAAAACACACATAAAAACACATGCCGCATGGTAGACATGCATTTGTGCAGCAAAGCAGCTCTCTCTCGCAGTGTATGATGTGACAGACAACTAGTTGTCCAGTCCGGTTGTGTTCACACAGCGCGTGTGTTCCAAGAATGTGGTTGTAAGTCCTGAAAATGTAAAGGTGTGAGTTAGGTTACAGAATGTGGTTGTCACACCCTTAAATAGGGATGGTACTGAAACTCGGTACTTAATTGGTATTGGTGCTAAATTATAAAAGTCTGAAGCATCGATAAGCTCTGACATTAACGGTTCTGCTATCGGTACTGGAGGAAAAAAAAATTATTATTGCTAAATAAACATTACTTTGTAATAAATAAACGCATATTTTAACCTTTTAATTTGTGATAATATTAAAGACATTTGCCTGTACTTGTTATTGGCCACAAGATCTCCCGTGCAAAAGGTCGGTCTGTTCCGGGACAGTTTGTTTTTACTTATTAAACTTTTAAAATAAAAGTATCAGAACATTATAATTACGTATGCTAGCAGTCTTCCAAAATAATGACATAAACATCAAATAAGGTCTCTCTAAATTAGTAATGATAATTTAATAAACATACATTTTGGTTACATTAAAAATAGTCTACATGTAAATATTTAAAGATTTATTTTTTGCAGTAGCCTAAATAAATTTTAAACATGCCTTTACATTACTGCCTTTACAAATAGATGAATAATAATAAACTATGCTTATTTAAAAATAAAGGAGAGATAATAAAGAAAATTAAGATGTAAAGCAGAGCTTACCTAAAACTTAATTTGTAGTGATGAAATACCTTTACTTTATTTAGTTTACATTGCAAGAGGTTTTGTGTAATATTTGCTGTTGTTAATTCTGTTCTCAATTAGTTATTTTTATTTATAATTATTTTCTAATTAAAAATACAACAAAAAGTGTCGATAAGAGTACCTATAAAGTACTGGATTGATAAGTGGTATCGATAAAAGTAGTAATACCATTAAAATCTTAACGATACCCATCCCTACCCGTAAAAAACCAAACTGTGTGTGAACTTGTCACGATCGGGTCCGCTTAGCAGAGGCGTGCAATCTCAGCCAGGCAAGGAGCAGAGCACACGGAGTAGAGTTTAAACATTTATTCAACACGGAAACAGGAAAACAAAAGCTGACGGGGCAGCGAACACAGCGAGAAACAGAGGCGATCACAGACA
>JAUMHI010000025.1:5231447-5245276 GCA_032359435.1 Enteromius unitaeniatus
TCTGTGTGTGTGTGTGTGTGTGTGTTTTTATATATATATATATGTGTGTGTGTATATATATATATATATATATATATGTGTGTGTGTGTGTGTGTCTATATATATATATATATATATATATATATATATATATTCACAACTAATATATTTCTCATATTATCACAGTTTAATTACTATAGTAGGACAAGAACTTAAACAGTGTCAAAGGTAGGTAATGATGAATTAGGCTGAATAGCTGTCAGCAGCCAGTTGTTAAATTAAAGTGCGCAGTTTTATAATACCAGTTTAGGTAGACCAATTACCAAGCAATGCTTCATCTTCTTCAGTCTGTGGTGTAAAAAGTTTACCCACTTAAGCAAAACATGGTCAGTTTGGTCTCAACATGGTCAAAACAAATGTTTTTTGTTTTTTTGAAATGTTTTTCAAAAGATTTTTTGGTCTCAAACATTTATCAATTTTACTGGAAGTCAGCTTTATGTCACAAAATATATTTTGCTATTTCACAGTTAACACAATTTATTTTGCTATCCTCACTAATAATTTTGTAATAATTTTGTAATAATTTTGTAATAATCGTGTAATTTTAATAAAAGAATAATAAAAACATATATTATTCATTATTATTAAAACATTTATTAATTAATTATATCACTTTTCCAAGTGAAAGCTTATATGTATGTAACAAAAAAAACATATTCAACAAAAAATAGGCTTTTAAATATACATTTTCATATGTACACACAATGGCGACAATAGACTATTGCTATTCCTACCCATTTACTGCCCAGTGTGGACAAAAAGATGAGTCAGCAAACTTCATGTAATAGAGCCTGAAGGGAAAAACCAATAGATGCATACTGCAGCTAAACACAACCTTTAGATTCATAAACCAACAGATACATGCTGCAGCTAGTTTCAAATACAACCTTCAGTCTAAACAAGTCCAGCCATGAACCATCCAAAGTCCCTGAGATGCATTGGCTACTTAATTCACATTACGACAGATGATATTATCACACACCACATGTTCAACAACATGTCCTAATGCATGTATCGCACTGTTTGAATTACTCTCCTGTTCCGGTGCATCCGGCCAAGTCCACCATATGATTCACTCATGTGGATCCGGCAAGAGGAGGACAGAGATACTGTCTTACTTAGCTTTTGCTTTTAATCAGAAACTGCATGGATAGGACCTACAGCTGGCGGTTGTACGCCCTAAAGGGACTTGTTACTGGTTAGTGGCTGTAAAGCAGAGTTGGATCTATGTTTCCGTCACTGCTGGCTCTCAAACGAACCACGGCAGAGCCAGTATGTCCCGCCAGAGCGTGTGTTTAACATTTGTTCCTCTGCTCCTTCTCTCCCCTCTCCTCCTGAAACTCCTTCCGCGCAAACTCACATCACGTGACCTGCCGGGTTAAGCGGCTGCTGCTGAGCAGACACATGGATTACATGAACATACACTTAAAGGCAAGCGCAGAAATACAAGTACTGACAAGCCACTTAGTTCATAGTTCACCCAAAAATTAAACTTCTGTCAAAATGCAATTACCATTGTGTCATTCTAAAGCTAATCTGCTGTGGAAAAAGACAAAAGATGATGTCATGAAGAATGTTAATGCTGCTCTCTTTCATAGAATTCTTAAGAGCAACTTTTTGGTGGCATAAAGTCAATTAATGAGACAACTGTCCTGACATCTTATGAAGAAAAAAAACCTCAAAAGGACATAAATAATAAATCAACAAATCTGCTTTACTTTTTTTTACTTTGCTTTTACTATTTATAAAATGTCTTTCACAATCACCCAGGGAGTAAACAGCTTAAATGTTTTTTTTATTTTGTATTATTATTTTTTTTTTATTTTAATATTCATTTATAATGTTTATTGTATAATGGAATATTGGTGTAATATTAGTATTTACCTTCTTGTTTAGTCCTTGACAATCATGCCAAAAACTGTGAGCACAAGTAAAAATAAAACAGTAAATGTGTTCATAAATAATCTGATCTTCTTAAAAAGAATCAGTTGTGATATTTGCATAAAAAAGGAACTATTAGGTGAACTATTCCTTTAAGGAAACAATAAATCTGTTGAGTCCAATGAATTTATTATGAACAACTGCTTAAAAGTAGGTCATTCACTCCAGTACCATATTTTACACCTCAATACCATGGCAGTGTGGTTTACTGCCGTGCCTTTCAGCTGAAGCACGATCCCCTGTTTTGGTGGATAAACATTTGCATATGTAGAAAAAATTACATCATCACGCATTTCTTACAACTCTCATGAGGGTTTTATAAATCAACAGTATTTTTCCACGGCAAAACTATTTTGCTTTCACTTTTTGAAGGAGTCTTGATTTTATACTGTGGCTCAACCCACAAGAAGACTTTATTGAAAGGTTTTGGTTGGAGACCTTCAAGAGTCAAGAGCAGAGTCTCTGGGCTGCTTGATTTATGAATGACATTTACAGGACTGGAAAGAAAACAGAAAGTACTACTAAAGGGATCAGTTTGGCACTGTCATGAAAGCTTTTCAGTTTTCTTATGTAAACATACAAACTTGTACAAACTGATAAGTCTATTTACTTAAGTCTGCACTGACTAGTCGATTAGGCTTGGTACACACCACAAGATAATCCATCTTATTTTGTGCCAATTAATCTTCTTCAGAATTTGAATTTGCTTGAAAGAACATAGGAGGTGTGAAAAATGTTAAATATTTATGATCAGAAATCCTAATGTGCGAGGGGGAACCCTGAGGACCCCACACACTATAGGAACAAAATGGTTAAATCTATTTTTTTCTCATGTGTGTGGTTTCTTACATTTTAAAGATCTTATAAGATTTAAAATATCTTTTAGTATGTACTCAGACTTAGTGACTGCCATGACACCTAGCTTGAGGTCAGCTAGTAGCTGGTCCTACAGAGGGCGCACAGGAAATCTTTGAAGTCCACATTTACGCTCAGTTTCCAGAGGGTTAAAACGATAAATAAATGCATACTCCTAAAGAGCTCTACAAGATTGTACCATTTGTATGCTCAAAATTGAACGGGAGAATGCACATTTTAAACAGCTTATTGTACAGGTTAACCGGCGTACAGATGTAATATGCTGCTACATGTAACACACATAAATAAGCTACAGATATTTCCCCTACTCTGGGGACATCGTCAAGAAAGTTTTGTGCAGCCTTGCCGATGACATTAACAGGCACACTTTTGCTCTCGTTGGAGTTGCTGTGGGTGTGTGCTTTTCTGGGGGATGTGCCTATACAAGGAATTTCACCCTTCGTGATGTCATAAAGGGCCATGCTCAAAGAAAACGTTTCAAAACCAGAGTGCATTTGGCATAAAAATAACACAACATACATCCAAAATCTCTTTTTGAAGAGTTAAAATGTCCATGTTTAGCTTTAGAATACAACTCTTTAACAGTGGAAGTAACTTACGAAATGAACAAAATAGCAGTAGACCCCCCCTCTCCCTTTAAGTGTAAACTTTGTAATGACAGTAATATTGACTGCACATTTAAAAAGCATAAACAACATGCCAATAAACTCATAAGCCTGTTTTATCTATGTCATCGGTTTGTGAGATCACACTGCTGACTATGAAGAATGGCGAGGGATTTTCAAGGAATGCATCTAACACATTAGCAGGTACATTATTCTCTTAAGCAATGGAGACGAAGAGACGACTGCACCTCGATAGTGATATCCCGAGTGGGTTCAGGTGAAGGTTATTCCTTTCTGCTATTTAATGGAGGAAGATTGGGAGAGCTCCCTGCTGAAGCTCACAATAAACCCGCTGAGCAGCCATATGCCAGATCAGCAGTGCATACTAAGGTCCGGGAGGACCTCAAGGTATTCTGGATCTTCTCCTGCACTGACTTATACAGAACTGTGGGACTAAAGCATGAGTGGGCTGCATGAGACATGCCCGTGACAGCAGCCAGCGGAATCTGCCTCGAAATTGGATCAGGAAGACTGTCACCGTGGTTACACACAGCGACACTGGCGCTCCTCATTAGAGGGTGTTTCATAGACAAGGTGTCTCCTGCAGGAAACACGTCCTCCTCTAAATCGACTGTTTCAATGTGCACTCACAGCACAGAGGAAATAGGTTAAGATTAGAAGACAACAGATTTGCCTTTGCACAATGATTAGCAAAAATAAAGGTACATTGAAATAAATATGGTACATTGAAAAGATTCTGAGCAGAGTTTCACAATTAATTACAAAGAAACTGGCAAGAAAAGCTAAATTAAAAGTGACATTTGAGTTAGAAAGTTTAAAATAGCATTTACTTGTATGATATATCAATAATGCAATAATCCAACTTAACAAAAAAAATATTAGAGTGTACAAATTGATTACAATAAGTACAAATACATTGCTCTTCTTAAAAAAAAAACAGAACGATATCTATGAACATCTAATGAATTGATATTCGTTGTTGTAAAAATAAATATAGGTTCCACTTTAAATTAAGTGGCTTTGTGTGATATCAAAACAATAAGTACAATGTACTTATTGTGTTCATATAGTATTGCAAAACACCTTTGCTGCTATTGAGGTGGGATACGGGCAAGTTTAGGGACAGTTTTAAGGGTGGGTTAGGGTGTGCAGAATTTAATTACAGATATAATTGCATGTAGGTATTATTTAAAATATATGAAAAAACATATATGTGCACAGTAAGTGCATTGTATCAAATTATTAATTTAAATGCAAGTGCATAGTATGGCTATAAAGTGTGACCAAATTGATAATTATGAAATCATTTTAAATAGCAAAACCATATTTCACATTCTACAACATTGTTACAACATAACTGACCTAAAATGAAAATTTCCCTTAAACTGTGAACTCTTTGCTGTAATAAAAATATTAAAAAACTCTCATAAAACTGAAAGAAAAGAGTTCATATAAAATTCAGATGGACGAACAGCATTTTATAAAGGTTACATTCTCATTGACTATTTGCAAATATTGTAAGCAATTTAAAATATAAAGTTAAATCTGCATTAATCATAAATCATAAATCATGCATTTTTTCTTCATTGAACAAACAACACATTCATGTTTTGTAACAACCCACACAAACAATGTGTAAGGCACAATTATATGTAGATATCATAAATCCAATAACCTAAAATATAAAGTTTCTAAGAGTTTCAGGCTTTTGTTTGATACCCTATTCGCTGAATCTGCCAAGGATTACATCGCTCTGAAACGTGGCAAAAGCAATAGACTTGTAAAAAGCCTTTCCTTTCCTTTGTAACATCCACACATTGTGAATATGAACTGAATAACAGACTGTGCACCAAACAAGATTGCAAGGTTTAATCCCTCGGTTTAACCAGAAGCAGCCTCTATTGCTGGCTCTCTCCACAATGTGCACCACATCTTCTGCTTTCAATTCCATGATCAAAGGTATTGAAACTTTGGACAGGAAAGAAATGGAATGGAATGGAGGGGAAATCTTCCAAAAAATGACTTAAAGAATTGAAATCCCCTAGTGTTTTCTTTTTAACTGCTTGTCCTGTCAGTAAATCTGGCGAATGTCTCCACAATGCTCAGCACCACAACATAAATTACTGTCTCATTTTTTGTCCAATAAAAGAAATCAAAAGTCATCACTGATGCATTAACTCACAGAATAGCTTGCCCTTCAAATGCACAAAAAGTATAAAAAAACGGAATCCTTATTTTAATACCTTATTTTGACAATAATTTCTAGTTCACAGCTTTCAGGTTCTTGGCTTCATGAAATTATCTTTTAAAGAGCTTATTCTTAAATTGGGCTTGATAACAACATGTTCCCTGTAAACACTGAACTAAAAAATATTGCCCTTTCAAAATGTGTTTTCTTTCTTATAACATTAATTATCTCCAAGATAAGTTCTTTTTATGCTGCACCCTGATGGCATGGATAATCAAAGCAAAACTCTCCACCTTTTATTTCTCCAGATGGACAAAAAGCATTCAAAATTGCTTAATAGACATCAAAGCTCATATGAAGGCTCTGGACGAACTTTTAGCTGGATTTTAAATATTACAAACATGTCGCTACTTGCAAATTTAGTATAAGCTCTGCTTTTCCTTTCAAGAGAGTGTAATGAATTGAGGTAATGCACTGAATTTTCCATCTTTTAAATTTCACTTTCACAACCAAAGCACGTTCCCTTATGAGCAGATTCTGGTAAACAATAAGAAATTCCCATCTGCTCAGTCATGTTTGCTGTGCCTTCTCACCCCGCACTCCTCCCTGCACTTTTGCAAGCTGCCTGTTCTGTTAACTTCACTTCAGACTGCTGAGCTCAGCATTTCCCCACGGATTCAGCATCGGCAGCTACCTGGAACTGCTGTCACCCTGCATCTCCTCATCCTACCTGTACCAGCACCTCCAGCTGAGCCTTGCTCCCCTGCTAACAAACATCAGTGTCCTTGATGTCCCGCTGACACTGTGGCAGAGACAAATGCCTCTCCCTAGCTCTAGATGCTGCAGTTTAGCTTCAGGCCTCTAAATCTGGCACCTTAGAGCGTGGCTTCATCAACAACTCAATTTGAGGGGGTTCACTTAAATAACTCTTTGACATTGCACAGGTCCTTGTGAGAATCAGATGAATGATGGGAAGAATATGAAGTGACAAAAGTTAGGAAGCAACCTACGGGGTGACAAGTAATCAATGAGGTTTGTTAGGTGAAAAGAGCGATGGGGGTTCTCTGCAAAATGAACTTTTCTGCTTTTATCAAAAAGGTAAAGAAAGCAGGTGACACTGTGAGTGGAGCAGAACTCAGGGAAGTGTAGAGGATGCATTTGGGAGCTGTCTGCAGACATTTACGTCAAATCAACCTCACTGAGGTGACTGCAGTCAGGACCCATCTGCGAGTGTTAGTGTGTGTGTGTGTGTGGTAGCACTTCTCTTGGAGCACTGATATTTGCACTACCACTGAAAATAACAATGCAATCTGCGACTGGGACATAAGACAGTGAAGGAGTTAAACAACCAATGTAAAAATGTGTGCTTTAATCCATTTAATAAGTTAATAAGCTATAGCTCATATGGAAAACTGCTGTTAACTTACTCAACCTCAGACCATCCAAGATCTATGTAATTTTCATTAGAACTGTTTTGAATATTCTTAACGGAATTCACTGTCCCTGGAGATTCACAAAATGCAAGTCAAAAAGAGTGCTCCACAAAATCAATGTTCATGGCTCCTGACGATATGTCTAGTTCTTATAAAGCTAAACGATGGTCTGTGCAACAAATTGAGCATTATTTACAAAATTATAATCCATAGCCTCACACTATAAAAAAAACGAATCTGTAAAATGTACGGTGAAAAAAACGGCAGCTGTGTTTGCCTGTAACGCTCAGCTGGAAGGAGACTGGAAGCAAAGGTAAGTTTTGACAATTTATTAAAGAAAGACAAGTGAAAAGGGCAGTATGGTTTAGATGATAGTTCGTTGAACTGTCTTTCAGGGATCTGAGCGATCTCCAGTTCGTGCCTCCTGGAACTCTTTGAGATGAACTTCAGACAGAGGTAACCTTTTCCCTTGAGGTAGGTAAGTGAAACGATCTCCGTGATACAATCCTATCTCCTAGGATTCCTTTCTGATGCAGGAGACTGTGTGTGGAAAGCGGGTGCAGGTGAGTATACACAGGCAAGTATAAAGGTTTCTCACGTTAAAGTGATGCAGGTAGATCGCTGAGAGATCGGTGTCTTTCTTGAAGGTGGGTATAAACAAACCTGCATGACCACAGCAACCCGGGATTTTCAGAGATGTTTAAAACATTTTTATTACATTAAACATTTGATTTACTATTTGTATATTCTATGCTACTTGTGTAATCTTCTATTATATTAACTTGTTAGGGCTATATATTTGTACTTCTTTCAAATATTTATTTCCGGAGTATAGGTGTATTTAGACTGTTTATGACCGTACGTGATGATAAATAAGCGTGTTGTGTTTTCATTTGCAAATAAAAATGCGTGAATGATTCATTCCTCAATTAAAAAGATGATTCAATGGCTGCACTAGCCATTAGACTATATTAATACTTATTAATTTGCAGAAAATATATTTAAATAAAACAGCATTTTAAATTCCAGTCGTCATAATCAACGCTTTATTAGGCTACATTGTATTACATATATTTGGAATATATATTGTTGAATATTATAAAGTCCAAAAGTTATGTAAAAAGATCAAAATGAAAAAAAGGGGGGTGTTGATGTTGTTGTTGATGATGATGCTGATAATTATTACAAAGACGTTGTGTTAATGGACATTTAATATTAATGTAATATTTATATTTATATATAAATTAATGTAATATTTATATATAAATGGTATTTAGCCTACATTGTGTGCAATATAATGTTACGTTGCTGTGTAAGATCCACAAGAGAGAACCTGAAGGTAAAGTTTAAACTATTTAATATCAATCAAGAACAAGGAGACCAGGTACACACAACTCTTACAACGATAATAGCAGACGAATACTGGAACACAGGGAGCAACTTAAGAAGGGCAGACAATCAACATAAACGAGCTAGACACACCTGAAAGGAATACATAATTAGACGAAACTAGGTCACAGGGGAAAAACACAGAGCACATGGGAAATGAAAACCACAACATGTAACATATAATATTTTATATAATAAAACAATCAATTTAAAAATCTTTATTTATATAGCACTTTTAACAAAACATAAAAAATATGATTTTTTTTTATAATACAATAATTTGTTTAATAATTAATATACATTTAAAATAATACTGAATCCATCTCTGATAATCCCACAAGAAATGGATGTCGTTCCCTTACCATAATATCTCATGGACATGACAAAAACCAAGTGAATGGCCAAGTGAATTGAAGACATCCCCTACCGGTCACCATACAATTCCCATAGAAATGGAATAATGTTTCGCAGTTGAAAATGTTTTTAATCTGTTTTCTCCTTTCATTAGAAGCTAAGAGCAATTTGCTAAGGTGCTCTTATTATCAGTAATATTCGTAGCAGCTTTATCAAAATATTGTCTGAACATTATCTATAATTAATGACTAACTAAATCTTATGAAAATCATCTGTGGATATCTATTTTAGATATACAAGTGAACGGCTGCAGACTCAGTCAGTTTGCTCTCAATTACATATTGACCAGATTTGACCAGTGCTCTGCTGCAGACATAATATCAAAACTCGTAAGGTCGATGGAGGACAGACAGACAATGGAGACACCACAACCACACACCACACTTTGGAGATGAGGAGACACAGCGAGGGAATACGATGGAGCCTGAAGGGAACACGTACAGGTAAGTATCAAGGTAAGGATATGAGTTAGTAATAGTTGCAACAACGAGCTGCGACCAGGAGGGCAGTGTGATGTGTGGATCCAGGTGGTGGTGACCGGTGATCGTGTTTAGTAATCCAGGTTAGAGTAAGTGTGAGTGACGACAGAACCTGTTGTGACTGTGACAAATATGTAATTACATAAGAATGTTTGGGATAATGTGGGCAAGTTACATTATAGAAAAAAACAAATACTTGTCTTACTTCTTATAATACCTTCTTGTAATAATAATAGTAATAATAAACATTATAAATTCCCATAGGAAAATGTTGTGAATTAGTCTTCCAGGTTTTGATAGCTCTAGCTCTACAGTATGTTTTCTCTATAAAATGCACTAGTCAAGCCATGTTAGGCTGTCTTAACTTCTTATCTTCTTGCATTCCTCTCAAAAGAACGCACTGCTTGAAATAATTGTGGATATACCACCAAAAATCATTGCATAAATGGTTCCACATGTATTTGATAAACAGCATGTCTTTGAACATCAAATAACAACATCTGAAATCTGTTGGTAAAAATACAAAGATGCACATGTATTACCGGTAACTCATTCAGAACCTCAGGACACTTGATTTATTCATTTAAGTAACCCACTAAACAATTTATGAGCCTGAGAGGACGAAAAGCAAAGGACCGTGAGCTTCCATTTTCCATGGAACAAAATCTATTTTCGGCTAGTAACATGCTTCAAACTACATTTATAACATTATACAAGTGTTCAACCATTTTAATTACTTAACCAACCACAGGCATCAAATGTCTTTTTGAGAAAACAAAATTGTAAACCTAACAATAAAAATGGCATAAAAAATATGTGACGTCTTGATTGAAAAATAAAATATATTTCTAAATCAAGAGAAGCATTTTACACAAGAAGTTTTGTTCAGGCCACATGCTTCACATTAGGATGGACTTGTTGAGCACCTCTTAAACTTGACGCCAGATGTTGTAACAAGTGGCCTCCAACCTTTATAGTTACAGTCAAAATATTAACCAATATTTAATTTTCAGCTATCTTCCTCGATTGGATTGCACAGTAATTAAACTGATCTGAGCTGGACAATGATGTCTCTGAATTCAATAGTGAAATACCGTGTCATTTTAAATGATTTTTAAAGTACCCCTATTATGTTTTTTTTTTTTAAATTACCTTTCATGCAGTGTTTAACATAGCTCAAGTGAATGAAAACATCCAAAAAAAATTTAAATCTGAAAGTACACCATGTGTAAAGTTATTGTATGGTGACATCTGCACAAAACATTGACATAATGCCTGCCCACTTGTTGCACGTACAGACCTTGGGATTACTTGATTTTCAAGTTCTGAATAAAAATGCTAATTCATGCTTTGCCACTAGGTGCCACTTTTGGAGTGTTAAAAGGTCACAAACACTGCTTTACATTAAATTGACCAACCACTGGGGTTTGGAAAATGTAATCGTTGAATGAATTGTTTGGGTGTCATTAAACATAAAAAAGATTCAAATAAATGTACACTGTAAAAGATGATTTTAAGAGTTAAAAAATTGTGAAAATGCTACGGTAAAAACCTGTTATGTGGTTAATGGTAAATTCCTGTAATAATAACAGGAAAAACCCATAAACATATTTCAGTTAAATGAATCTCACTATGATTCTTATAACAGATTTCAGCACTTAATAGTTCGGTATATTAATATATCAATTAATGAAATTACGGCATTTAACTGAATTTTTACTTAAAACCATAAAACACAAAATGTTGTTGCCATATTTTTTATGGTTGAACTCCACAGCTGCCATTTTTCTTACCTTAAATTTTACAGATTTTTTTTTTACAGTGTATATTTTAAATAAATGAATGTTTGACCTTGCATGCATGTCAACCCATTATCCATATAAAATATGAATCTATCATAACCCATAGGGGCACTTTAATTAAAGTGAACATAAGAACATGTATCTATTGTACTGCCTTTAAACTGTACGTACGTACAGTAACATTTTTCCATACCTTCCAGAAAACCAAATATCTGAATTTTAAGTTGCAGTGCAAAATCATTTTAGCCAGCATTTTGTCTTGTTTTATAGTAAATAAATAATAAAATTCACTATAAAATACTTTGATAAAAATTGACAGGCTTTTTTATAAGAATATTTCTTGAACTCAATTTACCCATTTTTTTTTCTTAAATTGCTTACTCACAAACATCTTTGCTAAATTACATTATCTCTATAAAAGAACTGTAAATAAACTTCCACCAGAACTAGACCTGACCTTTCTGCCCTCAGGTATTTTATCAGTCAAGCAGAAGCAAAGTGAACTTGGCATCCATTTTCATACACTTTGAAACTCTCAGCTCCCTCCAGCGATCAAATGTTTTGCCGGTGTTTACTCTCATTTTTGCTTCTTTCTTCACTCTTTAGTCTCCTTTCCTATTTCTATTATTTTTAGAATGCTTGGCTATGTATGCCAGTGTAGATGGATATGAAATTGCAAACATTCCTCACAGATCTCCAAGTTAATATATTGCTTTCAAATCCCATATATGGACTGCTGTGAACGTGCAAAATGATTGACAGGATTCTTATTGGTTATCTGTCTGTGGCTCATGTCCACTTTTATATTGTTTAGAGAGGCAAGGTTGTCTCAGTGTGATAATTCATTCATAACTTTCAAGAAGTACAATTGTTTTTTGCATGCTTGCATCATGTTTAATTAAGTGAGACTTAAATTATTACCTTCTGTGTTCAAAAAAGTGTTGACTTGCATTTACTGTAACTGAAATTGACCTTTAACTTTTGCTATTGGTTAAAAGATCAAAGGATTATTCAGAATATTGATAGTTCTGTAGCATATCCAACTTATCAGTAACTTATCAGACTGATTGGCCTAATATTAGTATAAATAATTTTTTTTCTAATAATACAGGGCCAAAAAAGCAGATGGAGCTCACAGTATCATTAGAGTCACAAAACCTGATGAAATTAGGAATTATAGACCTCCTTGGGATAGACAGGCCCAGGCATGGAGGTGTATTTTGTAAAAAATGACTGCTGGCAGTGGACCAGATAATTTAAAATGTGGTTTTAGGATCAGCATTAAGGCCCTCAGTGTAAAGCCAAGCGAATACTAAAGCAATCATACCTCAAAAAGTGGCCGTCCCAAGAGATTGTGTCTAAAAAATGTTTTTATTTTAGCAGCGATCATTGCTTTGGGTCGTTATAACCAAGATACAGACTAACAGCGAGAATTTAGAAAGATTCCTATCTATCTATCTATCTATCTATCTATCTATCTATCTATTTATCTATCTATCTAATTCAAAATTGCTTTATTGGCATGACTGCGAATATACAGTATTACCAAAGCTTGAAATATATGTGTAACAATGTTATAATAATAATGAAAAGATCAACCTTATATGAAAATATACAAATTTGAACTTGAACATTTCATACCACAGTGTTTACAGTTTATTTAATTGGTTTGGTAATAATTGGTTTAATTGGTTTGGTAATACAAGGTAATCGTTTCAAATTGCCCTTGGTGCCGAATGAGTGTAACTGAACTGTAAAAATGTACACAGCAGATATTACACTTACTGTATGTTCAGACAAAAAAAAATGTATATATATATATATATATATATATATATACACACACACACATACACACAAACACACATCAAAAGCCATGTAGAGAAGAGTTCCTCATTTGGGTGTCTTGGATGTCTTCTCCCTGACAGGCCTGCTCAAGCTCATTTACAGTAAAAAAACTTATATGGTAACTAAATGTGATCATCAGGGGAAACAATTAGTAATTAGTATTGTAAATATACAGTAGTCTTGATTGAAAGCTCTTGCAGCAATTTGTAACTTATAAATGACCAGACAACAATCAGTCAAGTTGAAAATCCATGGACATAATGAATGATTAATTGATTAAACATTAAGATCAGTTGAATTAAATGACAGACAAATGTATTCAACTGAATGATAAGAGATGCAAATCAAAAATTCGATAGTAACAACTTTTTGAAAGGCAGTTACTGTGAATGAAACATTTATTTAGATGAAACACTTATTTTGTTGTAGTGAAAAGGATATTTTGTGATTATGTGAATTGTACTAACACAATTGAAAATATGCTGAAATGTTTGGAAAAAGTGCACTTTTGATGATCTGTTGTGAAATAAGTACTACGAGTTTTGAAAATGTACCAATTGCTTGTGAAAACTGTGCCAAACTAATAAAAAAACCTGTAACATAAAAAAAAGATTGGGGGCCACTGTAGCAGACAGTAGGAGACACACTGAGGTCAGATGTAGTACCCTGGTCACCGTGATTTTACCAATGAGACATGATCCTGCATCAACATCTTTTGTTGATCCTGGGTCAACATTACTGTCCAAAAATATAAACTTATCCCAATCCTTACCCTTAAACCTACCCCTACCCAA
>JAUMHI010000025.1:5251064-5266255 GCA_032359435.1 Enteromius unitaeniatus
CCTATTCGTCGGTCTCGACGTGATGTCTCCGTTCCCTTCTTCAGGGAACGAGGGTTACAATACGTAACCAAGACGTTATAAAGTTACTTATAGTTAGTAGAATGTCTAAAGTGGACTATCAAAATAAAGTGTAACCTGAAATTTAGGTTTTCCCTCAATCAGTATATAACTTATGTGTGTGTGTGTATATATATATATATATGTGTGTGTGTAGATCTTTTAAAATTTGGGGGTCAAATTCTAACTATTGTGAAATATTCAGTGACAAAATAACAATAACAATAATATTATTGGTATAAAATGGTATAAAAGTGAGAGAAATGTTCACTACAAATAGTCTTAATGAAATATAGCTGATTTTTAAATATAGATTTATTTTTAAGCTTACTAGTGTGCAGTTAGATTGGCAACATGTAAATATTAAACTCCTATTGAAATCATTGCAGTTTGTGTGTGTAGAGCATTCCACATCAGAAAACATGTGGTAGCAGGGTTATGGAACAGAAATTTGGTGTTATTTTCAATAACATGCACATAAATGAAAACCCATGTCCTTAAACTATTTCCTTTCTCCCAACAAGTTGAAAGTTGAAAGCACCTTCTCTGGGGAAGAAAACACACTGTCTTCATCAGCTCCTTAATACAATACTTCGAAAGCATTCTTGCTGAAAACATCTGACCTGAAAATAGAGTTAGGCACAAAGCTCAAAGATGACAATGAAAAGCTGGGATTCAAAAACAAATTAAAATCTTGAATTAAAATATTGGTGTGAGATGAAAAATGTATGCTTTATTTCTTGGCCTCAAATTAGGGTTTATCAGTTAGCCAATCTGTTGTGCAAAATTGTGTTATAGTAAATGAATGCAAATTACAGTTAAATATCTATGTATAATCATATAACACAATAGCACTTCATATTTTAATCAGCTAGGTTTATGCAATTTAATAATTCAGCACCATGCTCTGCAAACATTCTCATTTTGACACTATACCAAAAGTCATTATGCCTCAGTGCTGATTTAATTTCACATTATTCGACATCACAGGTCATTAAGGGTAAATATCTTTGTTGGAAATTTGTAACTTATAGGTCAGCAGTTAACTATGCCAATGAATTCTGCTTTTACATTCAAAAATGTTGTTATATATAAATATATATAGTTCAGAGGTATTATTAGTTGGTTCTGTCATTTTAAATTTGCTATTTTCAGCTATAGTCACTGAATCTCTACACCACTATAAATGACTATATTCACTATACAGGCATAGATTGCATAGCAAGCTAAAAATCTCTTTTCTAAAAATAAATGATGATATTTGTTGCTTAAGCATATGGGGCAAAATGAAGCATCCAAATTACCCCAAAGCACAATAATGTGGCATAATATATATAGCATTTATCACTTCACACTGGGAATTGCATTAGTGACTAATTGACATCAGCAGGAACTGCCACAGGATTACATGCTGTGAAAAATGCTAGTAATTATAACAGAAAATTAATGAATTCTACAACAAAAACCTAATAATTGGTCAACTGTAGGTTACATTATTATCCATGTATGGTAAAAAAAATATTTGAAAAGATAATATGTAATTTAATGTAAAATATAATGAAATAAACTACTGGATTAACTTATATTGTATATTATGATTTATAAGGCACCGATTCACTGTAGAAGAAGCACTGGTGAGCAAGTGATGAAGTGGTAAATGTCTAAGAATTTGTTTCTGATGAAGAAACAAAGTAATCCACATTTTGTATGGCCTGAGGGTAAGTGAATTTTCAGCACATTTAAATTTTTGGGTGAACTATACCTTTTTGTGACACATGCAAAATGATATTACGTTCATTTTTTGACATTTCGAAACACTGTGTAGTGCAAAAAGTACATTCAGTTTTATCCAAAACAAATGTAAGTGAATCTGGCAATGCTTGTTGTTTGTTGTACATTTGTTAGGAAAGTAAATGTCTGCTGAGTGACTCTAGAAGGTTAATATTAATGCAACCATGCAATTTTAGCTTGCTTTTATCAAGTTTTTTGTATATTGTGACTTGTGTATCACGGGTCTCAAACACACAATGTTTTACCCAACCCAACCCAGTCGCACGGCAATTCGTACATATTTTACAAGTTGCCAATTGTATGAATTTGTACGAATGATCTACACCTAACCCCATCCCTAAACCTACCCGTTTCTGGGGTTTAGACAAATCATACAAAATCGTATGAATTCATACAAATTGGTTGTGAGGCTGTGTTGGTGTACCAGGTGAACTAAAGTTTACCACTTTAGAAAAGCCATACGTAAGATGCAAATATGAAAATATATTATTTTTTGTATTATGATAAAAGTGTTCTGAGGTCATACTGTGCAAGGAACCAGCAATAATAATACAAGTTATTGGTGTTATGTATTATCAGTTATGCACATTACATACAAATGCTATAAATGTTGTTATTGCCATAAGATGCTAGTGTCTGTATAAGAACCTAGAATCTAATAATGAAGTTAAACTAAAAGAAAAAATGAGGTACTATTAGATTACTCATTGTTATCGAAAATAAAATCAATAAAAAAACGTTTATGTTGGGTACATATTAATGTATCCTCAAATTACTATAATATTTTAGTAACGTTCAGGCAACCACAGCTAACAATTCCTTACCATAAACTCTAATTATAAAAAGCACTAGGCTATTTAATTCTTATCAAATGGATGAAGCTTTGATTTATATATACCATGCACATTCATGACTTATTAATTAAAGTTATAATAACATGGAACAACCTATGGATTCTACAGTGCTTTATTGTTAATTAATCACACTTCGGGAGCTTGTGTAGTTTTGGCAGCACAAGCAGTCCACCTCCGTCTCGTAAAGAGAGCGAGCGAGGAGGAGAGAAACGGGCACAAACACTCCCATATTTGTTCAGCGCGACAAGCTGGAGCGCACCGCAGATTCAAGCTCAACACTAGACATTCCCTGTCGCCTGTCTCCGCGCGCGCATCTGTAAGAAACAAAACATGTCTTGGCTCTGTGTGGTCCACTACTGCCCCATCAAATCGGCAGCTGAAATTGATGAAAGATATTCAAATCACCAGGGAGTTTTAAAAGTTAGAAAACCGTCTTTGGTATGATACGTTTGGCGTGGAGTGTTTGGCGGATCGCGCAGGGCTTCAGATCGGATGCTACAAGTTTGAAATCGAAGCTCGTTTTGGATGAAAATACACATGGAAATGGGGAATCAGCGCCAGAGGTACCCATAATGGATTTAACTACTGTCACAATCCCATCGCTGAACTCGTCCGCGGATACTAATGGCACAAGCGCGCCGAGAGCCCTGCCGCATTCGCAGTACGCGGCTGTGCTCATCATTCTCGTGGTTACCGTGATCATCTTGGTGACCATTGTGGGGAACGTATTAGTGGTGGTGGCCGTTTTCACCAGCCGCGCGCTGCGTGCGCCACAGAACCTCTTTCTGGTTTCTTTGGCGTCTGCTGATATTTTGGTGGCCACTTTGGTTATTCCATTCTCCCTAGCCAATGAAGTGATGGGCTACTGGTTCTTCGGAAGCACCTGGTGTGCCTTCTACCTGGCTTTGGACGTGCTCTTCTGCACGTCATCCATTGTGCACCTCTGCGCCATAAGTTTGGACCGCTACTGGTCGGTCACCAAAGCGGTCAGCTACAACCTAAAGAGAACCCCGCGGAGAATAAAGTTCATGATCACGGTGGTGTGGGTCATTTCGGCTGTGATTTCCTTCCCACCGCTTCTCATGACTAAACACGACGAGCTGGAGTGCTTGCTGAACAACGAGACCTGGTACATCCTCTCCTCTTGCATGGTGTCGTTTTTTGCTCCTGGTCTCATCATGATTTTGGTGTACTGCAAGATCTACAGGGTGGCAAAACAGCGCGCGTCCACCGTGTTCGTGGCTAAGAACGGGATGGAACGACAACCTTCGCAATCCGAGACCTGCTTCGTGCGTAAAGGAAAGTCAGAGATGGAAAGCCCCAGCAGCCACAGCTCAGGCAGCCGAGAGCGCAAAGGCGAACTCGACGACATAGATCTGGAGGAGAGCAGCGTCTCCAACAGACAGAGAAACTCTCGCTTCGCCAAGAGCAGGAAGGTGGAAGGGGCACAAGCGTGTCCAAAGCAAAATGGACGGCTGTCATGGGCATGCAGCCGCGCGTCGGAGCTCGATCAGGAACCGAAGGCGCGTCAGCTGTCTTTGTCCAAATCAAAACTGGCACAGATGCGAGAGAAGCGCTTCACCTTCGTGCTGGCGGTGGTTATGGGGGTGTTCGTGCTCTGCTGGTTTCCTTTTTTCTTCACGTACAGCCTTCATGCCATATGCCGAGAAAGTTGCACAATACCGGATTCTTTATTCAATCTCTTTTTCTGGATCGGTTACTGCAACAGCTCTGTGAACCCCATAATTTATACCATTTTCAATAGAGACTTTAGAAAAGCTTTCAAAAAGATAATGTGTCAGCATTCTACACGCACGTAAATGCACACGCATATGTATATTATATGGGTCAATGACAAATAAAAGAGTTTCAAGAGATAACAAAGAGAGAGTCTTTTAAAAATATAATACACTGTAAAAAGTGGTAACCTGCAAATGTTACAAGCAAATTGCTATTTCTAACTGATCCTTAAATTTAGTTTTCTTGGTGTAACCTGATATGTGACCCTGAATCACAAAACCAGCTTAATTAGCATGGGCCTATATTAGTAGCACTAGCCAAAATACATTGTATGTGTCAAAAGTATGATTTTTGTTTATACCAAAAATCATTAGGTTATTAAGAAAGTATCAGGTTCCATCAGTTTTGTAAATATACTGTTATGACCTCATTTGGCCTGATTTAGAGGCAATTTTCTAAATATTTACTTATACACCCTAAGATTCCAGATTTTCAAATATCTTAGCCAAATATTGTGTCTGTCTTAACAAATCATACAGCAATGGAACTCTTATTTAATCTTTGAGTTGTTGTGATTTGATTCAGATGATGTGATTTGTTACAGATGATTTCAGATGAAGTGCACTGACCTTGTGACTAGTTTTGTGCTCCTGGGTCACATACTTTAGGTTGATTTAGTCATTTCAAATATAATTTTTTTTCATGTATTAGTTTAGGTGTTACCATGTGAAGCACACGTTTGCCTTTTATTTCTGTGTATAACATATACACATCTGCCTTAAAAATGCAAAGCGCTGGAACCATAAAATAAAATAATCTTTTTTCTTGTGTGTTGAATAAATGTAGAAAAATTAGTAAAATGAAATAAATAAAAATCATGAATATCATGTTTTCTTAGGCTGACCTCATTTGACCTAAACAAATAATGCTGACACATAGAGTCACAGTGTAAGGGTTTCCTGTCACATAAAAACCAAATGTCTTTCTTCGTGTTAGTTATACACCACAATGACTTTGATTTCATTTGCTTAAAATAACTGCTTCCATGCTTGTTTTGTATTGAAAGATATATTTATCGTTTTTCTTTCTAGAATTTAAGAAGTATTTTTAACGTTTGTTTTGTTTTATTTTATTTTGTTTTACAATCTCCATCTGGTTACACCTTTGACATTTTGTATCTGACTTCTAATTCAGAAATTAACACCATTTTATCATAGAACACCAGTATCATACAAATCATTGACCCATATATAATGTATGTGTTGGCATGTGTATGCATGTAAACATATTGTTTACCTGTGTATATGTTTGTCTGTGTGCTCTGTAAATAGTGTTATGGGATCTATAAGCTTGTGCACATATTTTGGACTGTAGTGTAGATTTTATCTTAAAACATGGCAAGTTACCTGGTCTGATGTGAAAGCTCCTTGAAAGACCACACATGATGTGGCAGTCCACTTTAATTATGCAGTATTTATAGGAGTGAAACATATCAAAACTGGATGAAAACAGCTTAGATTTGACAGATGCTTTCATTAAATTGTTAATTAAATGAAATAAAGATTTAACTATTAGCATCTCAGAATATTTTAGAATCAGTTACCCTGAAAGAAAATTGCAACTGTTAGCTCATTAGAAGCACGTGTTTTCCAGTCTTGTGATGACACTGCAGACCTGAATCCTTGCCGCTGTCCTCGGTGCTGACGAGCTTCAAAGGCCTGGAAAGAAAACCTGGTGGTGAATTTGTGTCAACCAAAGGTTTAAACACATGCAATATTCGTTTTCTTTTCTTCCTTCCCAATATGATAATGTTAAATTAACTAGATCAGTCAAAGGCTGCACAAGATGGCACGAATAACTAGTTTTAAAGTCTAAAATTTGATTACCCTCATTTAAATGTCATTTATATGTTAATGCCACTATAATTATATATTAAAATATCCATAGCATCTCATCTGAACTGAATGGTTGCCCAGAGTAACTTATTCACATAATCTTTTAAAATCATAGGTGATATGATAGATCACATTCTGTCAGCTGGTAAGTCCTAACCAAATAAGAATGACTCATCATTTTCAATCATTTTTTGTTTGTTTGTTATTTTTTAGAGAATAATCAAATCTTTGTTGTTCCAGATCTTAATAGTGTAGTGATGTTACTCACCATAACTCCCCATGATGCTAATAAATATTATGCACTCATGGAACATCTAAACATCTCATCCCTGTGACACAAACGTCAGGGATCACAACTAAAAGTAAAAACATTAAGAAAAATAAATAAGCATTTTCTTAGTCATCTTAGTCATCTTATCACAGTATGACAGCATGCTGATGTTAGCAACAATGTTGGACCCCTGTGCTGGAGGATGTGTGAAAATTATGCAAGTGACGAACGGATCCTGTTGTGTTTTGTTTCATTTATCTGATGCGTACTGTGCATGATTATGAAACGACAATTGTGCAAGTTCAGGGGCCACACTACACATTCGGCTCTTTTTTTTTATGGATGTACTGTTCAAACAAAACAGAGGGTGCCTCACTGCTTCGGGCCCCTGGGAGGCCCCTCTACATGGCCGTTCAGTATTCTGCCCTATTCTTTTCTGAAACCAAATGCCCTAATAAGAGACCTGACAGAACTGGTACAGTTATATCTAAGGCAATCTCGCTCTCCTACTTGAAAGCAATTGAAAAACTTCCATCTCTGAAAACGGCTTCTGAGAACAGACACATTGTATCAAATGACCGAAGACACACATCAAAGAAAATAAAAGAGAATAGCAAAAAGCAAGGAGAGATTCCCTCTGAGGAAATTTTTGCCCATCATGTGCACTATGTTCTGCTCTTAACCCCTCCAACATAGGGGACGCTGCATTTTCACAATAGTATGATGTTGGGGTGGACGCACTGTTTACAAGCTGCAGTCTTAGATGTTCATGTCACTTTTGGATGGTTAAACCATCAAAACATATGTAATATCTTGCCTCGGGAGCTCTCCATCAGGACTCGAGCGAGAAGCTTAATAAATTTTTCATAGAAGCGTAATTGCAGTCGGTTGTTGTCCAGGCAGAAAAGAAAAAAAAAAAAGAAAAAATTAACAGGGCTCATGGTAAAGTGATGGTAAAAGCAGGGAGTTCACTTTGCATTCACATTGATGACTGTTAGGAAAAGGAGAGAAAGAAATCACATGAGAGTCCTGCTTTCCCTGTGAGAGATGGAACGGGGTCAGATCAGGGGAAGCCGGGGGCGGGCGGCAGCAGCTCCAGCACACGCTAATCTGATGAGGGGCAGCATTGTGAGGGAAGAGATGTGAAGACGAAGCACTCAGTCCTCACTGGAATGTGTGCAACCTCAGAGCAAAACAACTCACATTGTTGCAATTAGGTTATGGGTGAAAAATTAGACAGGACAGATGCTTTAGCTTTTTCGTCATATGACAACAAAGTGTTAGGCTTAAAGAAATAATTCCATTATGTATGGTGGAGTCTAAAGTCTGGGATCACATTAAAAACTTACTTAAGAGGGTTTCTGGATTTTGAAAAATTATGAATAAAAACACATTCCATAACACTTTACATGCAGTACGGTCCAATTAATTATGCATAATTATGCAACGGGAAACAACTTCATTATTTGTTCAGGTTAAGTAATGTTAACAAATGGAACCTTCTTTGGGAATGACTATAAAGAAAGTGTCTGCGTCCAAATATGCCTAGTTCCCTACTTTATAGTAGGCAAAAAAAAAAAACCTCCACGAAATAAAAGGAAATGAATTTCTGGATTTGTGATATTTACAAATCATTAAGAAAATAATACCCATATGAGTGCATCTGGCTAGATTCTGAAATGTCCATTCAGTGGACACTTTTGAGTTTGTCCCAATACCCACACCATCTTTGACTTGTCTACTTCAATGACTTTTACTTTGTATTCCCTTTATTCAGCCAGAGTGTTTATTAGGGCTTGTAGACCTTTCCATGATCCAATGGGAGACATTTAAAACATTTTGTTGTAAAATTGTAATGTATTATCACATTTTGCACATCTAATTTTTACACTTTACACAAAAATTAAATTAAATTAAATTAAATTAAATACCACTCTGAAATGGTATTAGAGATAGCGTGGTTTTAGTGTGCATTAAGGGCACTTTGAACTGGAGCTTGAACTGGGACAGCCCTGCACACTTCCTGTTGTTTCCAATCACTCTAAAGTGGCCAAGATGTGTGGGTATTAGAACAACAACATTTAAATTCAGTCAGGATTTCATGCATACACACTTTTTTAGTATGCTAGATATTCTTTTATACAGCCACAAAGTAAGTTAAATGCAGTATTAGGACAGTATGTAACTTCAGATGCAGTTAATCACTTCTTTCCTACCTAAATGATTCAGTGTTTTTAAAAGAATTGGTTGAATAAGTGATTGAAAGAATTACTCATAAAAGTGGGTGGAGTAAGTGTAAAGAAGTTGGATGGTGCAACCGACCAATGTATTTTATATGCATATACTGTATATCTCTCTATTCATTCTGAAAGCACAGAGAATAGAATGATTTTGAATTTACTTCAGTTTGTAAGGAAGCAATTAAACATGGTTTTAAGCTGAAGTGGATTGATACAGTGTAGTGTGAAGGTATGAAGAGGAAACAGGTGTGATGCAGCCTGTGTTGTGATCAACAGTATTACATGAACATGTTTTTTATGAACTTTTATTTAACTTGAGAGGACTACCTGAGCAGAAGTGTGCCACTTAAGGCTTAATTGTTAATTTTCCTTTGAATTCTCTATAGGGCAATCACCAGTGTCAATGGGTTTGATGTTTAAATTTCTCAGGGGTGAAATAAAAACATTTTATGTACTTGCATATTCATTCAGAGTATAATTATCATCGTATAGATCCCCGTGGTTGCCCATCACAGGTGTTAGCTGTTTGACAAAGAAGTAAACACCATTAGCTTTGAGAGTTTCCTGAAAAGGCCCACAGAAAATGATCTCTCAACTTCTTGAAGATACAATTACTTAACAAAATGCACTTGATAATGTAAGCCAGAGAATACAGCTTCAGTTTCAAATGTTTTCTACCGGCACATATTTCATATTCTGCTCTCTGATAATAAGGTATTCTGAGTAGCTGGGGAAGCTTCTAAGGTCTCGGAGCTCTTCTCAGCCTCAAATCCATCACTGGGGAATGAGTTAGGTGAAAAAATACCATCTGCTGGAGATAACCCATGCACAGAACACATGGAACCTTATTAAAAGAGAAAGTTTCTTTTCTCAGTCCTCTTGTTTTATTCTTTAAAAGAATCAGGCATCAGCAAATTCTCAGCTTGAGTTATTCCTCTGTTCTTGTCCTTTAAGATTTCTGAGGATGTGTCAAGATTAAATTGGAGTATCTCTGATATCCTCAAGCTTTGAGACACAGATGTAAGGAATGAATGCGGCGGCTGTTGAGTGATGCAAGACGGCGTAATGTATGCACAGGAAGTGACTGGTTTAATAGCGCTGCTTGACAACATGTAATGATCCTTATGAGTCTTAATTTTAGAACATTTAAACTCATTTCCTCTTTTGAAGGTTTAAAAAAAAAAAAAAACGCTGGGGTGTTTTTGTGAAGGAATCGCAAATCAGATGAGAAGTCAAAATTATCAAGATTAATTACAAGACATTTTTGAACTATAGTATGGTAGTCTGTGGGACCAACAACAAGGACATGTTATTGTTCGCCTTCTCTTCATGATACTATATAAACAGAACTACAACCCTTTTTTGAGTTGCAACTTACCAGCTGAGTACCGTTGTTTTATACCCCAACAGTAGAAACAACCATGAAAACATATCAGTATGTCTGGAAGTAATCTCTATTGTCATCATTTAAATCACATATTTGGGGCACAGCTGGCACATAGAGAGAATCAGAATAGCCCAGTGGGACACAACAATAGAGGGAAAGAGGGAGATCAAAAAACAAAATAAATGCCACACGCTCTCAAAAGCATAAAGACAGAGACAGCAAAGGATGCAGACAGAGAGACAGACATACAAATAGAGATGCTCTCTTCCGAAATGCTCTAATGCAAATGTTGCTCCAAAATTTGCTCAAATTTGCTCATTGTTTTGACCAAATTCTAAGGTAGCATTCATGTTATCTTTTGTGGAGAAGGCAATCCCAGCATGCATTGTGTGACTTTAAATATCAATTTGAGATGGCAGAGTGCAACAAATGTTATTAATAAACATTACCCCGAAAACGTGTGCTTACTGTATGTCAATATCAATAGTGAATCAAGCACTGCATGAACACTTTTTAATTAGATGCCTTTTGTTGTTATGCATTTCGAATCACTCACTCAGGTTTCATTTCAGCAGGATGCTAACATTAAAGACAGCTGTCTATATAGGCAGTAGTATAAAAAAGACAAAAGCACAGAGAAGAAGAGAGACTGAACTTCCCTCAAGTCTTCATTATGCGCACGGAAAGCAGAAAAACCCAGCGCTGCCTCTAAGCATTTGAAAGTCTCACCAGTAACATAAATAATATATTTGACTTGCAGGACAACAAATCTCTGATGAAATCTCAAACTGCTTATGATGAATAAGACCTATATGCACACCTGTGCTTGAATGAAAAGGAAAACATATGACACAGTCATTTGTCTGCAAATGCAAGATACTTCTATAAAGGCCTTTGATGTCAATCTCTGTCCCTATTGTGCTTTGGTAAAATAGATACAGAAATAGTTACCTTCAATGGAAATAACACTGGCTATACATTCAAACAAGTGTTTCCAGTACAACAATGTACTGTGACTCGCTGATTAACCGAGTACAAGGCATTGTCGAGGAAATTAACTAGTTAATCACGACTGTTTCCCAAACACGGTTTCATCTCTGTCGTGTAAACCGCATTAGTTTATGAGAACTTAATGAAAACTGCCCCATATTTTTCTCACCCCCAAGCCAAGCCAGATGTACCTTTTGTAAAGGTACTGCCCCAGTTACAGCTTTTGTACCTTAATTTACTTTTTTTCCCCTGTCATTTGATGTTTACTTCATCCTGGGTTCCTTCTTATGTAACATTCCTGGGTTTCCTTAGGTATGTATACATATGCACACACTTAAAAAATGGTGCTTATTGAAGACACCCTGAAATACATAAAAATGCTTTTATGTTTAGATCGAATGGAATATATATATTGTATTACACGTTAGCTTGATTATTGTGCCCTAGAGCATATATATATATATATATTAATGACAAATCTGATCAGTGGCAGATAAATGAAATTTCAGTGATCTGTGGGAACCACTGGCTCAAATATGTTCACACTGAAGGATAACAGGATATTGAGGAGCACTGATGTCCGTGGCAGTGAAAAAAGCTCTGCAGCAGACAATATTAGGAAATTACACTCAGCACAATCAGTAGGGTCTGAAGTGCTTGTGGGGTCATTGATGGGGTCAGAAAAAGAAGGTAGAATCATATATCTGAGAATTCCATCTAGCTGTGCACAAAGACATTTGAGGATCATTCACACACAAGGCACACCAGCAAAACTATTTGAGAAATACAATTTACTTACAGTATTTCTTTTTATTTATACATATGTTGGCATATGAATATTGCATGCTAAACTTTCATAAAAAAACATGAAAACAATTGATAGCCCTGATTTGATTTAATCAATAAATCTAACAAAGTATCTCCAAGATAAATGATTGGAAGTATAACTACCATATTCACCTTTTTTCATATGAATCCTCTTCATTAAATAAATGCCATCAGAATAAATCAGCTGTTTCAGCTCTCAATCTGACGGCACCCATTCACTGCAGATGATCCATTGATGAGCAAGTGTAATGCTAAATTTCTCAAAATCTGTCTGGTAATACGTCATCTCCAAATTTACATTTTTGGGTGAATTATTCCTTTAAAAAAATTATGCTCTATTTTATTCTTTTGAAACACATGTATGCTAATATTAATACTTGAAGCTGGTTTAGTCAGTGAGCACATGCTAGAATACCACATATGATATCAGCAGTCAACAGTTCAGTCAAAAGCTCTGTCATTCTTTATCTATGTGAGTTATTGAGTCACTGTAATTCTAGGAAAATGACATGGATCACTGGGAAAAAAAAAAACCCAAACCTGGACAGTGAAGGATAAATCTGTTTTCAAAAACCTAGACTAACTGACAGCAATTGTTGTGCCTAGCGTCCATCAATCACTAAAACACCTTGAATCTGATGAATCGCCAGAAAACATTTTCATTTGCGTCCAAGTCCCCATGATACCTCAGATGTTCTCTTAACCACAGTAGTTAAACACGAGCATGGCCAATGCATTTGCACCCCCTCACTTCTATTTTGAGTGGGGAAGAAATGCTCTAGATTAAATGTATTGCCAAAGAACAATACGCATAAAGACTGTCACTGCAAAGTTGGAGAAGCTTAATTAGTTGAGCCATTGCCTGCGGAAAACTGCTTTAGCTTCACCAAAAAAAAGCTGTTTCTGTGGGTGCATTTTAATTTTGATACCGCTGAGTCATTTAAGGCTAAATGGGATCAGCTCACTGTGTCCTCCTATGAAAAAGCATAGCGCATCTTTGCTTATTTAATATGAGGACAAAAAAAAACAGCGCATCCATGCTATCATTAACGGAATGTGTTGTGTCAGTGCTGGTTGCAGAGAGACCAGTAAATCAGCCCAGAGTATGTAAATGGGTCAATGACATGATGCTCATTATTTTGTGTTTGGATTTATTAGAAATTCACTGGAAATGCAATTCATGACTTTAATATGATCTTCAATCTTTTCCTGTAATATTTTGCTATATGGATGAATTCTCAATATTAAGTTAACTAGTTGCTTATTAGCATGCCTATTAATAAAATATTGGCTGTTTATTAGTACTTATAAAACACATATTGTGCACAACCATATTCTACATCCCTAACCCATTACCTAAACCTAAGAACTACCTTAACTATTAATAAGCAGCAAATTAGTAATTAATTGAGGCAAAAGTTGTAGTAAACGGTTTTTTAATAGCAAGAATTGGATTGTAAAATAAAGTGTGACCAAGTTTTCAATTTACAAAAATTGTTTAAAATGTTTTAAGGGGTATAATGTCAAAATTGTTACAATTATGAAACCATCCAAAGATCAGTATTAAAATGATTTATTATAATTTCTCAAAAAAGAGAGAAAGAAACAGTGAAGTGTATATACGTCTGCCAAAGTAGTAAAGTATGGTATAAATATGTAGTAAAGTAGTAAATATGGTTTTGCTGTACATAAATAAATAAATACATAACTGTGTCAATTATTTTCTAGTCATAAAACTGTATTTTCTATCCCCCTGCCACCCTATACTCTACACAAAACTTTCTGCATTTTTATATTTTCCAAAAACTTAAATCTGTTTGATTTATAATGCTTTGGGGACCAAAGAAATGTCCTAATAGGTCAAAACGGTAACCTAACTATTATCCATTACAAATAACTTATTAGAAACAGAAGGACTAACTATTTTATCTCACTTCGCTGCATGTCATAACAGAAACTTGGAGAGGTTGAGAAATTCAGTGAAGTGTGAAGAATTTTATTATGGCTGTCAGCTTTCAAAATCTCTTGATGGCCAGTCAGTGGAAAGTTCTGGTATACATCACTGTCTGGCTGGATTAAAAGCTAGCTAAATTGAGTTTTTCTTTCCATTTCCATTAACTGTAGATCATACATACTTTGAAGCATATAGTAAATATATATAACTGAAAATATCTTCCATCAAGTCTAAAAGCATCTTTACTATGTCAACATCTTCAAATCTTGATGTCCCACAAAGTCCAAAGCGATTTCAAAGCAATGAATTCAACTATTAATACAAAGAGGGAGAGTTTTTGTTTATGAAATATTACTCTGCTGAGAGTGTAATTTCTACACTTCCAAACACAGTCATTGTTTTCAGACACTAAAAGGCATGTTATCATATTACCAAAGAATTCAGGTACAATTTTAATTCAAATTTAAACAAAAATCGATGTGTCTGCAGCCCCAAAGTGAGATTCCTGACCTTTCTGAGAGTTTATAATATACTTTTCTCAACTAGTAGCATTCTCAAAGGAGTTCATACCCTTACCTTTGACAGCTTTTAGGTGTTTTATACCTGTAGAATCTCCCACAAAGGAGCTTGACTCAGAAAACCCCAAGTCAACCTGAGAATATTTTCCAGTGATTTTACCAGCCGTATGAAATATTAATGGCTGCATTTGGCATATGTCATCTTGGTTCTCACGGTCCTTCAGATGCGACTTTTGAACAGAGTTGTGAGTTTATGGCTTGGAATTCACACAAAACCACAGAGCCCTGAGAAAATCTAGATTTATTTATAACTGGGCTGAATTTGAGGTGCTTTATATTCAAGCTTGTGTCAGTGCCATGCAATTCAACAACTTGTCCGTAGTAAAAAATAAAAATGTTTTACTCTTTTTGAAATTAGATCCTCTAAAAGAGTTGTCACACTTTTATTAACATGCAAAAAAAAAAAAAAAAGGAATAGTTCACCCCAAAATAAAAATGTACTCGCTTTCATGTTGTTTCAAAACCTGTCTGAATTTATTTCTTTGGTTGAACACAAAAGTAGATTTTAAGGAACGTTAATAACCTAACAGTGTAACGTAAGAGACTGGACAAGGTGAGTAAAATTCAACAAAGGTATTTATTCAGGTGGAAACTTCAACAAAGGTG
>JAUMHI010000025.1:5270771-5282092 GCA_032359435.1 Enteromius unitaeniatus
CTTCCTAGTTGATCGTGCTCAGATTGCTTTAGGCGTTCGTAGTGCAGGTGAGTGTTCTTCCTGGTGAGTGAGTCCTGGTGATATGTCGCGTGCTTGTCCAACCCACAATAGCAGCGATCTCCGCTCAATGAAACATCAATGAATAAGCACATTAGTTAGAGGTAAATATACTTTGCACGATGCAATGACTATATGAAAGTATTCTTGAAAACAATCTTTTAATGTATTATTTAGCAATTAGTTAGTTATCAAAAAAAGAAAAAATACCCATAATATGGATTTTCCTAAAAGCTGAAGGTCAGATACTGTTATTTTCTTCTTACATAGCTGATTTCACCATTATCTCTTCACCTGACTGGTTTATGTTGCTCTATATGGTATTATTGTAATCCTTGACCATCAAAACATATGGGTAGACATCACCTTTTCTGTGTTATCATGTTTGGTTCGGGTAATATGATACAAAATACATAATTTGGTTATGGTGGAAAGTAAAATGGTCGCCATAGCAACCACAAGGTGTTTTGCGATGGCTCCATTTCTGAAAATATTTAGGGTGCTTTTATAAAAAAGTAAAAAAAAAAAATTCAGCCGTACTAAAACAATGTTGGAAACAGTTGAGCTGTTAAAATAATTTTGGGGAGCTCTGGTACTTTTATCATGATTCTCTGATAAATAAAAAGTAAAAAATAACAGTGTTTATACAACATTATACAGTGTTTATACAAATGCTGAATTACAACTACAATTGTACTTGCTACAATTCAAAGGTTTGGGGTTAGTCAGTTTTACTTTCTTTTTTGTTTTTAAAAAGAAATTCATATTTTTCAGCAAAGTTGTGTTAAACAGATAAAAAGTGATAGCAAATACTTAGAGATGATTTCTGTATTTTTTTTTTTACTTTATCTTACTTATTTTTTTCTTATTTGTAACTACCCTACTAACTATTAAATAGGAATTTATTGATGGAAAAGGACTTCTTTCAATGTACTCTTGTCACCGCCCATCTCATATGGTGTCACGGTTCCCACTCATGTCTTCATCCCCCCTTGTTGGTTGTCTTGGTGTTTGATTGTTGGCTCCACCCTCTGACCTAGTTTCATGTGTATAAATCCCGGAAGTGTTTGTATGTTGTCACGGTCCATTAGCACTGTCAGCCTGTGATTTCTCCGTGTCTCTTTCTGTGTTTTAATCTGTTGTTACCGACCTTGCCTGTTTTTGACCACCGCCTCTGTGTTTGGCCCTTTTGATTGTTCTTATTGTGTACCAAACCATGCCTGGACTCTTACCACTCTCTTGCTGTATCTACGCTATTCCTGTCTGCTGCTGATCGACCCTGCTTGTGTGACCTCGCTCTTTAATAAACAATATGCACTTGAATCCGAACGCCGTCTTGCCTTTCCTGTGTGACAATTTTAAAGTATATTAAAACAGGAAACCAATATTGGAAATTGCAATAATATTTAACCATATTACTGTTTTTTTTTCACTGTATTTTTGATTAAAGAAATACAGCCTTGATAAGCAGCCTTGAATTTCCATTAAAACACATGAAAAAGTTTGATCCTGATCCCAAACCCATGTAGGGCAGTGTATGTTGATTTATTCATTTTACATTCTGTACTAACAACCATCATTAACATTAACAGACATTATTATATTATACTAAAACAGGAACCATAAAACTGTTCATATCTATCACTAAAAGCTCCTTATCTGAAGAACCACACCTTATTATGTGACAATTTTCCTTTAAAAAAAAAGGAAATTTTCCCGCTTTTGCCACTTTAAGCAATTTGATTACAGGAACAAAACTGAAAACAACATCGCAGTGGCTGAATTTGTTAGAGCATGTGCTAATCGCCACAACAAGTCTTCCTGGCGCCAAAAAGATAAACTGTTATCTGTTCAAATAAAACCACAAATGGCATAAAAAGAAAGACAGTAGTTGCATTAAGATGCACTAAATGTCATCGGCGAAACATCTTGCAGATTGGATCACATCCCTTTCGAAAAGAAACTGAGCGTATGATTATCTAGCAACTGACAGTAAGATGGATCCTGCTTTGAGCCAAGCAGGCAGAAGCCCATCCATTTAGATGTGTATTCTGATAGTTCACTGAGAGGAAACTCGCTCTGCTCTCTAGAAGGCCAAAAACGCAGCCTCTTATGATCTGCAGAGATAAGTACTTTACCAGAAGTTTCACGTCTGCTTCACACGGACACTTGCATACATATTGCCCACTCATTTTTTTATACGAGTCGGGGTATGAAATAGACTTATAAATCAACAGAGCATTCCGGCGTAAAAAAAAAGAGTCCTCCTTTCAGACAGGATGGATTAGTTGTCGTTCCTGATGGATATGATTCTGCTGGTGACCATGGAAACTGCCACCTTTCCGTGTCCCAGCCTGCTTTTAGATCAGAGAGCAGCTGCCTTTACATACATCAGGATTTTACTTAATGAATAGAAGCCTTTTTGAGAGGAAAGTGATTTGACTTGTGCTGATCTTTTATGTTGGTCTTTAAAAAAGATGATCAAAGATGTTCGAGTTTTCTAAATTGCCTATTCGTTCTTTAGGGGTTTAACAGTTTTTTTTCTTGCACAAGCTAAAGGCTTCAGGGTTTAAATATTTCTCAGGTTTTTTATTTTTTTAAATGTTTCTTTTGCAATCAAAAGGGTTCAGGGTTTAAATATTTACTGGCGAGACATCTTGGGAGTCAACGAAGGCAGAGAGCAGTGCTGGAAGCAAATCAATAAGTATTGTTCTATTCCTCAAGATGTTCTACAAAGCTTAAGATGACGCAAGTATGTTCTAACTTGCTGTCTGAAAAAAAAATAATGCAATGTATAGACAAAAAAACATGCTGTGCAGCTTTTCTCTCTTACAATACACAAGGGCATAAAAGCATGCATGAAGTGTTTACATATGAGGCGTCTGTCAACTTCATGCTCTGGCATGTATCAAACTATGGCCTTAATGTGTCTTTGGAGACTTTTATTAAGAGGTTTATGGGTATTTTAACTCCGATTACCCTGTGTGGAGTTACATCCTGAAAATAGCATGACAGTGTATAACCCCTGGCAACACATCAGAGGAATTACTTCTCCTGTGGGGTCGTTTATTGGCTGCTGGGAGCAGAAGTGGGTCTGCGGGGTCAGTGACAAAGAAATGTGTTGACGTCTCTTCCTGCACACCACACTCCGGCAATGCTAAGTTGTGAGCCTGAAAGGACTGAGGAACTCAACATATGATGTTTAAAGATTTTTTGGCCCCGACTTCTTAAAAACCACGGAGAAATGTGAAGAGCCAAAAGGAGAAGAGCTGTCCGCAGGGGAAATTTTAGTCACACAGCTATGATAAAACAACATTTTGTAACAAGTTATGGGTGGTATAGCACTGACATATTAACAGGAAAATAAGTCTTGAAATATGCATTTGAAATAATACATTAAAATCTGTACATATTTTCACACATTAATACAAATGCTTGTAACTTGTAATTGTGATATTTATGACTCCACTTGAATGGTAAAATTATAAATTAATATTCATGTTTAAAATACACAATATATTTTGTGGTGCTGTTCCAACATTGAAATTAGATAACAGATAATCAGAATAGATAACAGAAATACATTTGATTAGTCTAGTAAAAATATATATAGTGGTTAATTCAGGATAATTGTCTTTTTTTTCTTTTTGTATTCAACTCATTGGCAAACATGTACCATGCACCCCTATGTCAAAAATATTAATAATAATAATTAATATTGCATATTGAATCATTAATAACACCACAATGATGTTATGGTTTATAACTTGTTGCAACATTTGCTCTGGACTAATAAGTTAATTTCTTTGAGGCTAACTTTGAACAGAAAATTCATGTAAAAGCCAGGTCAGTGTAAGTTTAATAAATAAAATGACATATTTATTCTGAAAAGCAAGGTAACATTAATCCAACAAGTGCAGGTCAACAACACCACCCTACAAATATTAGAAACACTATGCTTTCAAAAGCATTCCTCCTTGAGAGAAGCGTACATCCTTTACTATGAAGGACAACTGTGAAATGTAGGTGCTCCCACTTGAGGGGAATGTCTGAGGGAGGCTGCTTCAACAGACTATGATTTCAGCAAAGACTCCAGAAAAATTACAGCTTAGCAGCAGCAGCGGACACTCGAATACATCCTCGCCAAACATCATCATATGAGTGCTTTATTTACACGCTGTCTCGCTTTTCTTTTCTGTCCCAATTTCTAATTATCAGTATTACAAGAGTAATTACACAGCCCAGTGTAAAACTCACAAGAGTCTCACAAGTGTTATTCTGCCTGTCAAGTGTAATCAAGATTTTACAGTTCATCAGAATATTTTGGTCTCTCTGATGAAAAAAAGTGGTTCTATAAATGGGAAAATAAAAGCTGATAAAAATCAAGGATCCTTAATTTTGCATGTATGTTATGCGTGCATGCTTTTCATTTTACCTAATGGGACACACACTTTAAGTGAAGGGCCAGGTGTGTTTGCTTTGAGAAATCAGGTTTCATCAGGGGAATGAATGTCATAACATGAAAAAAGAAACATTTCATTCCTAAAAATCTGAAGTATATTGCTCATACCTCTGACCAAGTGTTAAACTTTGGCTCATAACTCATCCAGCTCCATTTGTGCTGTGGAATGACATTTCAAATCTCATAGCTTGCTGAGGAGAAGTGCATTACTTTTCTAAAAGACTGATCTTATGATTTTCATCTGCTGGATGATGAAACTGGCAGGAAAAAATCATTAAAGGAGTGATCTGAGACTTACATAGTGACCCGAATATCCTAGAGATTTGTGGATCTGTTTTTTTGACTTGGTTCAGTAAGTTTTGTGCATGTAACCATAGAAAAAAAAAATCAACCAGAATGCCTTAGCAACCGCATAGCAATGCCCTGGCAACCACCCAAGAGACCCTAAAGCACAGTGAGAGTGACTTTTACACATGGAAACACTACTTGCATTTTCACAAGCATGGTAAATGTCAGTGCGGTTGTAACAATCGAAATGTCTGACTATTAGACATGTTTCACAACAATGACTGCAATCAATAATCATTTTCAACAGCCTGCTCCCACTAAACATTTTAGCCCTTAAGGGTGTGTAGTACATTCTAGGAGTGTACTACACATTTTTTTTTTCCAATTCCAAATTATTTATAGATCACATAGATCAAATCATCCCCAAAAAACAACAACAACAAAATCAGTACAATAATCACAAACATATAAAAACACAAAATAAAATATTAACAAATGTGGAATATTTCCCCCTTTGATTCTAAAATAAAATAGACAATTGACTGAAATGAATATTTGTTTAATTTCCTGAATTAGTAAAATATATATATATAAAAAGGAAGCTTTTAGACAATTAAATTATTGTGTAAATTTTGGCTGAAAAGAACAAATGCAGATCAATTTTAAGCAATCATATAATTATGAACACTTCCAAATAAATGGCTAAATATAATTGATGACACCAAATGATATTCCAAATGAGATAAGAATAAAAAGTATTAAATGCAAAGCATTTTTTATTTTATTTTTATTTTAAATGTTTAATTCTATAGTTAGCACAGATTTGACATTGCAGTGCCACTGACATTCTACTAATGTGTGTGTGTGTGTGTGTGTGTGGTATCAAAGCAACTTCACAAAGGGCTGATGTTCATTCACACCTTCAGAGTCCCTGTACGTTTGACAAATTGCTCATAAATTCGAGCTCAAGCTGAGAAACCCTGGAGAAGGCATGTGATGTGCTGTTTATGAACATCATGGTCTACTGATTAACATGAAGCATTATTAAATGGAATGCAAATTGTAGGGCGTCAACTCCAGAAAGTACTTTCAAGCTTATTTGTTAAGTACGTATCATTGGCTTTTCATTTGATTAAATAGGACTATCATTAAAAAAAAAAGTTTCAGCATCATTCAGAAGGTTCTTCTACAAAGTTTAATTTATAACCGTTATTCAATGTTCTGCTTTTTCACTCATCACCTGGTGCACTCTCAAAGAGCAAAACCAGTCATTTAGCCGCCACTATTTGCGGCACTGTGATTTAACTGTCATGTTCAGTAGTACAAAAGATCACAGTAGCGTGATGAGAAGTGATAACACATTCTTTAGACTGAACTGAGACTGAATGTCTGCTCATCAGGTGCAATGAATGAATAGTAAATTAACAAACCATTTCTGAAGACTTTGAATCCCTCGCACTCAAGAAAGGGTCCCCATGGAGAAACCGACCCCAAGTGTCCTTCCTGTGAGAAATGAGTGGGAAGCACAACGGGAAGTTTAGGTTTCTCATAAACCATTACTAACATAGCCACCCACAGAGAAACTGAACAATGGACATAAGATGGAGGACCTAAAATATCTCCAATTAGCATTTCAGCTAATGAGCTCTCATTCTTTTTTAAAGAGCACCTGTATGTTTTTTTAGCTTCACTAGTCATTTTCCCTCTAAACTGCCAATATTCTCTTGATATTGATTATATTAGTTCACTACTAGTCTGATTCTCATGTTCTGAGCTAATATTTTTTATTTTTATTTATTATTTTTGCTGGGGTAACTTTGCTGTGATTAAGCTGTTTTGTCCTTTATTTTAATGTTTAATTTTTATAATCAGTAATTTAATTTATTTAGTGCTGTCAAACGATTAATCGCGATTATTCACATTCAGAATCAAAGTTACTGTTTAAATAATAGCCTATGTGTACTGTGTTTATTTGTCATGTATATATAAATATGCACACATATAGTATATATTTTGAAAATATTTGCATGTGTACATTTATAGATTTATGGTATTATATTTTATATAATATAAATATATTTAATATGCTAATATAAATTATTTTTCTTTTTATTAACTTTTACTTTTGATGCAATTTTTGAACTATTTATTTAATTTGTTATTTTTATTAATATAATACTTTTATTAAATTATTTTATTTTTGTAAAATAAGGAGGGAACGGAGACGTTACATATGGGATCTCGCATGAGAGACCAATCCTCTTGAGTCTTTGGAAAATAATCACAAGTCTGCACGTAACCTTCGCAATGCCCTGGGGGCCACGTTTGGGGCCCCGTTGGGATGCCAGCTTCTATTTAAGTCAAATTTCAGATTTTTCAGTGCTGAAGCATGGGTAAGACACAGGAAGACACAGCCTCCTCACGGAGGTAGTAGAACCTGGCGAAGGTGTTCGGTGTCGCCCAGCCCGCAGCTCTACAGATGTCTGCCAAAGAGGCACCATGCACCAACGCTGAGGTGGAGGCAACAATCCTCGTGGAGTGAGCTCTCAGACCTAGGAGGCACGGCTCTCCCTGGACAAAGCAACTCTAAGGCCGAGTCTGCCTCCTCCTGGGGCAGAGCTTGTAGGTTCACTACCTGATCTCTGAAGGGAGTGGTAGGAACCTTGGGCACGTAGCCGGGCCGAGGTCTCAGTGTTAAGTGAAGTGAAGGGGACAGTCTGTGCTCCAACTTTTCCTGCAGGAAGGCAAGCACAACTGCAATCGAACATCTCTGTGGGTCCTCGTGGCGTGAGGAGCACCAGTCGACGAACAGACCCCATCTCAGAGTGTAGGCCTGCCTCGTAGAGAGGGCTCTAGACTGAGAGATGGTGTTGATCACGGCCGCTGGCAGGCCGGAAAGGTCTGCTGCATCCTGTCCAGGAGCCAAATGTGTAGGTTGCAGAGATCGGGTCGCGGGTGCCAGATCGTGGTCTCTCCTCCAGGGAGGGGCTGCCGTGAGGAGCATTACGTCTGAAAAACAGGTCCGGGAGGGCCAGTATGGTGCTACCAATAGAACGTGCTCCTCATCCTCCTTGATCTTGCACAGGGTCTGTGCAAGGAGGCTCACTGGGGGAAAAGCGTACTTGGACCCCGGAGGCCAGCTGTGTGCCAGTGCATCCGTGCCGAGGGGTGCCTCGGACAGGGAATAGAACAGGCGACAATGGCCAGACTCAGAGGAGGCAAAGAGGTCTGTCTCCGCCTCCCGAAGTGGCTCCATATCAGCTGGACTGTCTGGGGGTGGAGCTGCCACTCTCCAGGGTGGGTGGACTGCCATGAAAGCTGATCGGCTGCATGGTTGAGTATACCTGGAATATGAATGGCACGCAGCGATTTCGCGAGCTGCGACATGCGGTGGGAGCATAGACCACCCTGACGGTTGATGTACGCTACGGCTGCAGTGTTGTCCGTCCGAACGAGCACGTGCTTGTGGAGCAACATCGGTCTGAAGCAACGAAAGGGCCAGAAGCACGGCCAGCAACTCGAGGCAGTTGATGTGCCAAAGCAGACGAGCACCTGTCCAGGAGCACGAGGCTGCTTGCCCATTGCACACAGCACCCCAACCCGTGGAGTAGGCATCCGTGTCCCATGGGTACTCCAGGCCGCAGGAAGGCAAGGTCTGTCCACGGGCTGAATAGACATTCCAGGGAAACGCCAATCCGGAGAGTACCGTGGTGTACCGTGGTGCCATGCCCATCTCGGGACTCGGTCGTGTAACCAACGCTGAAGCGGTCTCATATGGAGAAGCCCCAGTAGCGTAATTGCGGCTGCGGCTGCCATATGCCCCAGGAGCCTCTGAAATGATTTGAGAGGGACCGCTGTCTTGTGCCTGAATGACCTCAGACATGTCAGCATGGCCTGCGCGCTTCCCCATGAGGCGGGCAGTCATTTCGACCTGGGACTGAGCAGCGGCCACGGATGACCTCCCCCACGCACTGGCACCTCGTTGCTCGACTCTCCCTCTGATGCAGTGGAAGACATCTCAGCATCCTTGGGTGTCTCCAGAGGTACGCTGGGCTCAGTATTCGGGGGAGCGCACGCCTTAGAGAACACCGTGACAGAACTACAGGCACTGGCAGACGCTCGCGGAGCACTCCCGTCCCGCAAAACGTTCTGCACAGTCACCGTGCGATCCCCCAGGCGTCCCCCCACGGCCGCTGAAAAGCCAGCGTAGCTCTCCGTCTCACCGTGGGAAGTGCGCGAGGGGAGCCGTCTCGCAAACGAGAGGCGCGAGCGCAGTGTAGCGATGAACAGTGTAGTGTAGCGATGGTCAGTGTAGCGATGAACACATGAGTCATCCACGAGCGCTGCTTCAGCATGCTCCCGGCCCAAGCAGCGATCGTGTCCATCTGAAGAGGTGAAGAAACTGCCGCACTCAGAAATGCATGGTCGCATAGACATTCCGGAGAATGGCTATGAAACCGTGATGAAATTGCTCTTTTTTGATGCCCGGTTGTGCAGGAGAGACCTCTCGCGGCACTGGGTGCACTCAATGATGAGGTCTCTTGCTGATGAGCAAAAAGACTGGCACTCTTTTGAGCCTTTAAAAAGGCTGCCAGTCTCACGGGTCCGTTGACAGCTGCCCAGTTGAATATGCTGCAACGACAAGAGAGCATGAGCTCGGACAGGAACTCTTGAAAATGCAAGTGTTCTCCTCCAGCAGACTCGATACATCCGACGAGGCTCCAAAAGCGAACAGCTGCATGTGCAATCCAGCCGTGCCCTCTTATACTCACGCTGTGATAAGGTGCACCTGGCTGTGATTATTGCACACCAATATTCATTGGCCTTTTCCAAAGACTCAAAGGCGATTGGTCTCTCATGCGAGATCCCATATGTAACGTCGAAGTGAACTCGACTGAAGGGGAACCAAAACTTTCTTGATTCAAACCATTCATTAAAACATTGTAAAAGTAATTCATAGGAAGCAAGTGGTATGATTAATGTTTGTATGCAAATAAAAGATTAAAAATTGCATCATCAAGTGTTCATCAAGTGATCGCATCTCTTCAAAAGACTTGGATTAAATCATCTAGATTACTTTTATGATCGTTTAAACTATATAGATAGATCGCTCAGGTTTCATTAATATCTTCATTTGTGTTTCATTTATCATCCAAGACAACATGAGGGTAAGTAAATGTTAGACACAAAATGACCAAAATCTACAGCAGCATGACATATCATTCATATAAATCCCAGAATGCCTTGCTGGAGGCCTAGAGAAAACTTTGACAACTGAAATAACAAAAAGCAATGCCTATTATAAGCATATTTGACTTTTTTACAGAATATTTGTGTTTATTTTTAACAACGTGTTAATGCCAAACCTATTTGCCTATTTTTTTGGCCATTCTTTGGTGACAAAAAGCTCTTCTTGTCATGACTCTTTTCTATCCTGTGAGATGTGTTTTGAACTTATTCAGTAGCTTTTCTTGTGTGTGTGATGTTTGCTTTCAAAGCCTTCCAAGGGCTCTCTGGGGTCTGACACATACAGCCAGAGTTCTCTGCCCTCCCTGTACCTCCCACAAACACACTGATTGTTAGTTGTTATTATTTCTCTGATGAAACCCCTGAAGTGATGTAGTCTGGCTGTTGTTAGCTCGGGCTCAGCCTATCACAGAAAGCTAATTTATTAAATTTAATCCCTGTAGTAAACTCCAGATCGGCCTATATACAGTTTGAGTGTTTAGGCTTTACTAGCATTAGCAAAAGAAATCATGATCAAGCTGCTAGTACTGTAGCACACATTAAACGAGTCTGTGTTTTTGTTTCGGGTCATAACAATGGGCACATTTTACTGTGAAAAAGCGTTCAGCTGCTACATTGTGGGTTTTTTATAACACCTCTGAAATCACAATCTAGAGTAAATGGAAGGCGAGCAAAATGGAACAGGTGCACACTGATTACAACACAGCAAGATATGCATGACAACGTGCTTCGAAGAAGAATTTTTTTTTTTTTTTTTTTTTTTTTTACTTAATCCTTCAAGCAGATAGAAACATGTTTGTACAATATTACATCATGTGTTCTGAACCTAGAGCAGGTTTTTCCAACTGATTGTTTAATCTTTAATGATATCATAAGCAGTATGCATCTCATTTTATATTTCACCCAAAGGCAAAGAATTCATGAAAGGAGGTGCTTTAAAACATGCCAGATTTAAGTCAGGCTCAAAGTAATAACGCCCCACTAAACAGAGGTGCAACTTCGTCAGACAAAATAAATAAAAATCTAATGGGAAGATCATCAGGTGTCACGTTTAAGCACCACAAAAATATAACCAAACACAATCTTAGTGAAATATACTAGAATTCTGTTATTCTGTTAATCCTGTGTTATTTTAAACATTTCTTCTTGGAGCACAAAAGAAGACATTTTCAAAAATATTCCGTTTGCTCTTGTAACATCCGTGGTTTATTTTTGATTCTATGTTTCATGTTATGTCATGTTTTGTTTATGCTCCCCATGTGCTCTG
>JAUMHI010000025.1:5284174-5297280 GCA_032359435.1 Enteromius unitaeniatus
TGGTGGCCTTTTTCAAGGCCGGCTGTGCCAGTCTTCGATATATCCAGTGAGCATAGACCCCTGAGTGCATGGAGTTGGTGCCTGAGTGCACGGAGTCCTACGGTTGGTGACGCATTCTGTAACGGGATGTCGATCCGGCTGTGCGTTTCTGGGTGTGTAAGTTTCCTCACCTCGTCGGACGGTCACGAACGCTGTCTGTCGTGTCTGGACCGAGAACACGCTCAGGCGGCGTTCGTGGAAGGTCACTGCGCTCATTGCGAGCGGATGAGCTTGGCTGTGTTGAGGTCCCGCCTCTCACACGTGAGCAGGCTCCCCTCGTGCTCTTCTCGTGGTAAGTCATTGGACCGTACCAGGTTCACAGCTGCCACGCGAAGACGCCTGTGGGACCTCCAGGTGGCGGTTCAGAATGCTTTGTCCGGTGCTCCAGCTGTGCAAACTTCTGACACACCGCGCAGTCCCGTGGTGTTCTCGGAGGAGACCAAGTGTGTCCTTTGGGGCACCCCGTCGCCCTGCGGGCAAGGCTTATGGTGCTGCTGGACAGGCTGCTACCGCCCTGCATGCTATGGCTACACTGCAAGTGGGCGAAGAAAGTCACAGCGCGCGCCCTTGGTCAGTTGATGTCCACTGCGGTGGTGCAGGAGCACCATTTCTGGCTAAACCTGGTGCAGGTGCCGGACGCCGAGAAGGTGCTCTTGGCGATGTCTCATGTCCTGCCTCGGCCGGCCAGCCCGCCCCCGAGTGCTCCTCCATCCCCCTGCGGCATCCAGGAATTCTGCTCCTACCCCCTGCCCAATGGGCGGCCCGTCGTCGAGCTGGCTGCGGACGAGGGGTGTCGCTGATGATCAGGGACCAGCCTTTAACACCCGGAGGGGCGGGAAGCGTTCCTGATACGGAGGTGATGAGGACTACTCTTCGGGTGACGTTGATGACATCTCCGTCCCCACTCCTGGAGGAGGGCCAGGAGTTTCTGTATACACAGAAGGAGCCAGTCTTAACACAATTTCATCATCTCCAGGCCCAGTGTCCGAAGGTCCCCATCTAACACATCTTTTGTCTTTACAGATGCTGACCCAGGACGCAGTGTCGCCAGCACGGGAGACAGGGAGACAGGTAAGCGCTGTGAGATGCAGCCAGACGATTCGTCCCTGTCCCTGTCATTTTCTTCCCACGCTGCGCCACAACCACGTGTTAGTCCGGACGGACAACACTGCGGCTGTTGCGTACATCAACAAACAAGGTGGTCTACACTCCCGCCGTTTGTCTCAGCTCGCTCCACGTTCTACACAAGGCTGTGTTTCCCTTCAATTATATCCATATTCTTATCGATATATTGAAAATTCTTGTCCCGCATGCGTTAGTTCAGGAAACTTGCGCTCCGCCCTCAACCGCTTGTTTCAGCACCACTGAAAGCAACCCTGTTGCCCCTCATACGGGCCGTGGGGAGGTTGAAAAGGGCTCTTCAGTGAAAACCTGCATGTGCACTGTGCGTGTGCCCTCTTATACTCATGCAGTGATGAGGTGCACCTGAGCCCAATCAGTGCATGCCAATATTCATTGGCCTTTAGTAAAAGTTCAAAGCAGATAGGTCTCTCTGGCGAGTTCCCATATGTAACATCTCCGTTCCCTCCTTCAGGGAACGTGGGTTACGTTCGTAACCTAAACGTTTTGAAGATTGAAATACCAAGTTCTTTCATGAAACTCCACATGGCGCAGGCTGACGCAGGTAATGTGTAGGCGAATTTGATGATTTGACTATTCATTTCTCTGTAATCGATACAGGGACAAAGAAGAAATTGTAAATGTACAAAACTAAAAGAAATATTTAATATAGTTTTGAATAATGTCTTATTGTTATTGTTCTATATGAACAAGTATTGTAAGCTGTTTCCACATTTATAAAGGGGGAAAAAAAATCAAGTGATCCTGCCAGCGCCACACTCAGTTACATATTTCTAACGGGACAACTTTCATCTTCAGAACAAAATTAGGCCTAATAAATTTAAACGATTAAAGTATTAAAGCAACATCAAATTAAGGTATGTATGTTTTAGAGGTAACTCGTCTTTTTCTTACCATAAATTTTAGATAAAATTATACAAATATGATTTAATGTGCTTTTGAACTATATAGAGAAAAGGTGCTTTGACTTGAACAACACCACAAACACGGACGCTGCCTATTGTCTGTGCTGGAGTGTGTGACGTGATTTGTGTTATGTGCAGGTGCGATGGATCGCGTTCAAACCAGTAGGTGTCGGAAAGGTATATGTTTCTCATCCAACCGCAATCAAAGTCACTCTATCCGGACAGCACAATTTATATGGATGTTTGTTTGTTTTGAACGATGACAAGCCGGAATGAAAACAAGACAAAATTAAATAATAAATTAAGTAACGAGGCTATTTTTTTAAATCTAAGGACTAGAAAGTACAGATAATTGCGTGAAAATGTAAAAAAAATTACTCCAGTAAAAATAATTATTCCAGTAAAGTATAGATACTCAAAATTTCTACTTAAGTAAGGTAACAAAGTATTTGTACTTTGTTACTTGACACCTCTGTCCTATAGTAATAAAACTGGTAAAGTGATGCAACTGTCGCGTGACAATGGCAACATGTCGGATATAGTATGTCCAGATTAAATTCATACTTCACACATTCATAACAGAACATATTTTTTTTAAATTGTTGCTAAGTAATTGCTTATTAGAAAGAAGTACAATACAGGTTTTATTTGCTATTTGTTTAAATGTATTTCAAGTAAATAGCCTAAAAGTAAAGCTGGAGTGAAAATGTATCAAAATCATGCTGTAAAAGCACTGGGCTTTCTGTCTTGCAATAACCTCTCAATCAACATTTTAGAAAAATGTACAGAGGTCCTCAATCAAACTTTAATTGCACCACCACCAAGTAGTTTAAAAGGATTTTAACAGCATCTTGTTTGTGTGGGTGGTCCTCAAAGCCCACATACTTGCTGTTCCTGGAATTATTGGTCACACTGTGAGACGTGTCGGATATACAAGTTCAGTAAGTACAGTATGTACAGTAGGCCTATTTTCCATTTAAATCTTAAGTAGCACTATCAATGAGAACCGTTAGTGAGAAGACTGATATTTATGTGTCTGGCAGGTCTTGTTCTCTCAGAGTTTTTAAAATAAAAATTATTAGGAAGGTTTTTTTTGTTTTGTTTTGTTTCTTGCATACGTGCATCAGTACGGTTTTTTTTATTGAAGGAAAATACTTCTTTCATGCATCAAGTTGAACTCAAATAAAGGTTGGTCAGTGTAATTTCATGTGACAATGACTGTTCCCAGTTTTAAAGTATGTTGTAATTAGTCAGCCATTTATATGCTTGACTATGCATGTCATTGCTTCTGAGGACTGAATTTGTTCGTTTTAAAACTGACTTGTCAGTACAAGCCCCTGGGTCCACTCAGCGAAGTGAATTTAAAAGTGCTCATCTAGTCGTACTGAGCTTGACTGAAAAGCAACCCTTCATGAATTTATAGCAGACCATTACTTCAGGCATGTTCATGAAATTCTGTGCCACAAGCATGCTGTAAAAAAAGAGGTGTTCCTATCAATCTGACAATTATTAGGCACTTGCAAGAATATGCTACTCCGATTTCCCATTACGGTTTCTGTAATGTCACATTATGTTTTTTTTTCCATCCGATTTCAAATATTTGCCAAATTTAAAATTAACCTGTCATGTAAAATGGCTTTAAATAGTTATATATTTTTCAACTAACAGTAAACAAATCAAATTTCTATCTGCTGACATGCTTGGCATTAACATATATATATATATATATTTGGTTCCCGCATTTAATGTATGGTAAATCCTGTATGTTCTACCTCCCATTTCATATTATTTTCACTACAACATGTCTCAGATGAATGTAAAATATTTTAAAAGTATTTGAAAATACATTTTTCCCAATGACTATATTTTTATGGGTCATACAAAACTATCAACTATTTAAATTAATTTCTACAGCTGTGTCAGTTTAGCACTCACGCAGCACAAAAAAAAAATGAAGAGATGATACCTGTTTAATCACAATATAAAAAGACAAACCATTCTAAGGATCAAAAAGGATTTAATCGTCTACAGCCTGCTGCACTTGCCGTTCAGTGAGTCAAAAGCAGCCTCAGTCTCATTCTCATAACCATAAATCAAAGCTGGGCTATTGTGTGCCAAAGGCGCAAGATTTTTCTCAGCTTCATATTCTGTCAGCTGCGGCAGATCCTTGGGAGACGTGCGGCTCTGATCATTGTTCCGGGTTACCCTGCAGCACAATGTGACTCTTGTGATGACGTTATCCACTGGTTTGAGTGAGTGCATCCAGAGAGGTAGGTGGTCCCAGGTTCGCAGCCACCAAGGCAGGAGGTGAGGCTTTTGTGATTGCAGTCTATTCACAACAACAATGGAGAGGAGGACAGCAACACACGGTACACAAATACCTACCAGAGCTTGCCATCCAGCCATGGAGAGGGCAAAGACAATGGATGGCAGGAGGAGGAAGCAGAGAATCAGGTACAACACAGCGAACCACCTGTATTTTGATGTCCGCTCACCCAAAAATCGTGCCATGCGGATGGGGAGACGGCTAAGAGGAACTGGGTACCAAAGTAAAATACCCAGAACATTAAAGATGAAATGACACAGAGCAACCTGAGGGGATAGAACATGGATTAATTTACTTTACAAGCTGTGTAATGGGTCTGTGCTGTGAGTCTTCTAGGAATGAGAGATACAACTTCTTTTTAGTCTCTTACCAAGATCTATCCTGACCGATATTTTAATATTAATATATTTTATACCTATATAACAATTTATTAACTTGGAAATTTACATTTTGTCTGTTTAATTTTGATGCTTGCTCTTAGAAAATTGCAAAAAACATAAAAATAATATTCAGCCATCCATCCATTAATTATTAGACTTTAGAAATTATTATTATTTTTAAAATTTCAACATGAAATGGAAGGATGCACTAAATTATTCAAATGTGGCAGTACATACATTTTAGAGGACAAGGTTCCTGTTAAAGAGTCCTGAAAATGGTTTAAATAAAGGGTTAACACAACCTTTTTAACACTGATTATGAAGAAATCATATATTAAAAATGTTAAAAATACAATGTTAAAATTTGAATTTTTGTCTTGAACACCAAATCAACATATTAGAGCTAATACAATTTATTTGCAGTCAATTTTAAATACATTTTGTCTGTTTAATTTTGATGATTGTTTAATGCTTATTAAAAAAATAATAAAATAAATAAATAATAATTTTATAAAATCACTAAAATGATTTTTTTCATTTAACATTAAATTAGAAAGCTATCGGTCATTATGAACAACTTTTTAATGGTGACTATAAATCTAATAAACACGGTTTATTTTAATTTCAATATATTTAATAAACTTCACAAATATGAAGTTTCAATTATAATATTCATTAAATTATTATTAAGTGTAAAATAACATTATAGCATTTTTGTGTGTTACAATTAGCAGAAAGAAAAATTGTTCTTTTCCTCAAAATTAAATACACAAAAATGATGATTCTTATTTGCTGTTATTTTTATAACAGTAAAAAATTATGAAAATAATAAAATACATATTTAAATGTTTATTTATTTATATAAAATGCAAGATACATTTTTTATATGAGAATAAATCCACTCCGTACAACATACTGCCAAAAGCATTAGTATTCTAAAATCATCCCACCATTCCTAGAGTACTCTGACTTAGCCACTGTTTAATTAAGTGAGAAAGTTTGTGTCTCAAATGGGATCACCTGAAATGCCGCAGCCAGCTTGTCTCCTGGGCTAGCTAATGCAGCTAAGATAGCTGTAGTGGTTGTTCCGATATTGGATCCTAAGGTCAAAGGGTAGGCCCGCTCGATACTTATCACACCAATACCTGAAAGTACAATGAACATAAGAGTTCACCAGAGCAGATGATTCTATCTCTAATGAGACTTTCCAATAAGGTCAATTTAGCCTTATCAGGAGCAAATTGGGTGACCATGTATGACCATGACGGAACTGGCATTTGCCTTATGAAAATGGCCAGGTCCCAAATGGCACACACAGCCCTTATGCTGTATGGATTTTTAGGGAAAAAAATCTGCTGTGAAGTCTTTTGGTAAAAGGATACATTGAGGGCACATAGTGGCATTTGTTATGCACCCTTATTTTTGTCTTGATGCATTATTTTTTTCACATTAAAGAAAAATGCAATTCATATACAATAAACTTCTATATATAAACTTCTATATATATAAAGTTTATAAATAAAATATTTCATAATAAAAAAAATAAAACTTTGATTTATATATATTTAAAATATTATATATTTAAAACAAGCGCAACCTTTAAAATTTAGTTATTTATATATGTGTGTGTATATATATATAGGCTAGTAATACTTTTATTCAACAATAACTGTAAAGTCTGTGAAGACATTTAAAATCAGTTTTAAATAGATGCTGTTCTTTTGAATTTCTATTAATCATAGAATATTGAAGGTATTACGTCAAATTAATTAATTAGAATGATGTGACACTGAAGACTGGAGTAATATATATACAGTGTACATAATATTGATTAAGATGTTTATATTTGAAGTGTACAGTACAAATCTTTTTTTCTTAATCACGGACACTTCTGATTTGTCATTAACTCTTAAAGTGTTTATGCATTTACATCAAGTGCACAATTTGCAACAAGACCTACATCTGTTTGAAAAGACTACCTGTATGTTTGTCTTTGGGAAATAATGTTTGAAAAATACAGTCTGCACAAATTACAGCTTCCGTGGAAGCTCTAAAACTCTGTGGGATTAGTGGTCTCCCAGGCAGTGTAATTAGGATGCTGTGGATCCATAATCTAGCTGTCATGCCTCACAAGAAAGGCTAATCACTTTGTAACTAATTACAATAAATCCAGGAGCAATGTTAGACCATCACTCATCTATTCGCCAGGAGGGCAGGTGGCTTAGAAAAGGTTGAGAGCATCAAGTGTGCATCTATGTTCTCTTGCCACTGGTTCTCCCTTCCTCTATTTCATTTCCTTCTCTCTCTTTCTCTTATTTGTTGACGCATAACAACTTATGTCTGTCTTTTCTCTTTGAAATTGAGTGCATGAGCTACGGTATTGAGTAAAACCGTCACATTATTCACAGGCCAGAAAAAGACCATTGATTCTCAGAGCACAAAGCTCATAGTCTAGTGAATATGAATGAGTGGAAGTCAACAGTCAACCCTGTGAGGGCTGAAGATTAACTCCTCTGAGGCTTAGTGGTGTCTAAATGCAAATATTAGTGCATTACTCAGAGGTGCTCTTGGGTGTAATGATTTTCTCAGGTCGGCTGGGAGCGCAGCTAAATCATACAAGAGAAAGTCAGACACTTTACTGACATTCTTGCCCTTATCTTCAACCTGTTCATCTAAAAGAAATCACTCACCTATCAAAGGTGTGATGGCAGAAGTGAACACCGAACTGCTCTGAACAACAAAAGTCATGCCTGCACCAAACAGAATGGCCAGGTAGCCAGTCAGCCAGCCGAATGGGAAAGGGAAGTCTGTAGAAAAGTATTTTATTTATGTACATTTCTTGAAAATGCTAACTGGAGCCTATAAGTGCCTGCAAAAACAAAAGACTATCAGTGATATTTCCAACACAGTCTCATGACTAATTCGTACATATTCGTACGAGTTGCCAAATTTGTGCTAATTCGTACAACCTCAATCATACGATTTTGTATGATTTGTCTAAAACTCCATGAAGGGTAGGTTTAGGTCATTCGTACAAATTCATATGAATTAGCCACCTTGTAAAATATGGACGTGAGATCAAGTTGATATTTCTGCTAGTAAGATGCCTGCTTATGAGCAGTGCACGTTCACTGATAAATTATAACATATTTGGTCACACATTTCTACGGGAACCAACCTGTTCTAACTATTAACTACAACTTTTGTCACAATAAACTGATAATTTGCAGTTAGTGAGATTGTTGTTAGTTTGGGTATAGGGTAGGGTTAAAGGATCTAAAATAATGTAATCTAGAACAAGGCATTAATTTTTGCTTTAAAGTACAAAAACAGCCAATATGCTATCTAATAAGCAACTTGCTTTTTTTTAGGAGGTAGGAGCTGTAATGGCGCATATCTATTCTGGAAAAGGGGGTGGGGAGTAGAATCTAATTTGCATTTAAAAAGACACACACAAATTCAGCCGTATTCTGCTTCCACTCAAAATAGGCATTTTTAAATAAAATAAATATTTTGTGGATGGCATTTTGAGATGAAACTTTATTGACATATTCTGGGGACATGTTCACCATGGCTCTGGGAACACTCTGGCCATAACAGGACACCAGAGGCATATTGTTAAAAGGGGCATAATATGTATCCTTGGTTAAAAATAAGTCCATGGTTTAAAATCCATAGAGATCCGACAATAATGAATAAATTACCTATTAAGAATAAATCTGCAGAATAAATGCTCATGATCTGATTAGACTGTCAAGATTAATAAAACTATAATCATCAATGGTCAAGTGAAAAATAATTGGGGAAATATGAAGAATCTTCTGACAGCATTTGACATGGCTCCTCACACAATCACATTAACTGTGTAAATAGGTAGTTCCCACCTGTGTTGATGATTTTCTGGATGGCTTTGGCCACATGTCCCTGGAGAAGGGAGTTGAGAAGCTTAACCAGCAGCAGGAGGCAGGTGCAAAGCACCAACAGTGAGGAAGCCAGCAGAATCAACCCCACAGCCAGATCAGACAAACCCGTCTCCACAAATAGATGAGTGCCTGCTCCGGCACACACACACACATACATGCATTTACATCTCCAGTCTCCTGTGGAAATGTGCCCGTCACTCATGTGTTGACAGGCATGTGTTCATATTAACAGTGATTAGCCCATCAGCTGCTGATTATGGTGCATTAGAAGAAAGAGGATTTCAGATTCTTATAAATGACCGTTATTTATGCATCACGAAAGAGTGGCTTCTAAAAATGAGGTCCACAGTTAAAAGGGCTTCTTTTTTTACCTTACGGGATGGCTCTTGTATTTGAAAGAGGATAAAGAATATATGCAGCTTATTGCCTCCAAGTCATTACACGAGGAAGGATGAGTCAAAAGCTCATTGAAAGTTTAAAAACATCTTGCTTCCTAATGCAGCCAGTACGATGTTTGTTACTGTTGTTGATGTCGAATGTGTAGTTAGTCTTTTAAACAAGCATATGACTCAGTGGCCGTTTCTATCACAGGATGTACTAACCCAGAATAAATTATAGTTATTAGCACCAACTGAGCTTTGCGTAAATGAAGAACAGCCAAGCAGTCTACAGAAGGACTAAAAATGCGCACATAAAAAAGGGTGCATTGTTTGAATAGAGCTACTTCTTGGTATTAAAAAAATCTTTTTAGTTTTTTTTGAAGCCAAAAAGAATGGAGAACAAAATTTAGTTTTTTTAAAACGTACGCATGAAATGACTAAAGGCCGATCAATCAAAGAACAGCCTTTGCTGTGTCTTTGTCCATTTATTCACTACTCCTTTGAAATTTGATAGAGTTTCGACTCACATTTTTCAGCATTCATGTGTAGTGACGTGGTCTGCGCTGTAGAGTTATCTAAAGGCACGAAAGAAACATTCTCTTGGATCTGTGGATAATAAATTAAGATAACGTCAGTACATCAAAGATCTTCATCTGTAGCCAAACAGAGACGTCACTCACCGGGATCCGTGTATGACACCAAACTTTTATCAGGCTTTTATTGCGCAGCACCTCTTGCCCTGTTGCTATACCTACAATTACAGATTTATCCAGCTGAAAGGGAAAAAATTAAATTGTCTTTTAATTCTAAATCCAGATTAACGAGAGACAGAAGAGTACTGGAGGGCAAACAGTGTAATATTTAATTAGGCTACACAAATTTTAACAAGCTCCACAGCATTTAACAAGAAAACTAATGACCAGTTTCTTTTTATGCATAATGACACCCTCAACGGGCTGTTTACTTAACAGAATAAATTATTCTAAAATGAAAAATTGTTATAAATTTTTGTGGAGCACAAAGCGAGATGTTTTGAAGAATGTTCAGGATGCTCTTTTGCATACAGTAAAAGTAGATGTTTATAAAGGGATAGCCAGTTCCAAAAAATGTCAAGAAGCAAAATAAAACTAAGACTTATGTGCTACATATTAAAGTTGCGGTCACATTTTTCTCTTGTCTATTGTGAACTGTATAGCAATGATTCAAGCGCAACTCACACAGAAGTCACTTTGAAATCAAGCAGCTTTCTGTAGGTCAACAGGGTGAATTAATTTGACTCATTTGAATGTATTGCAAAATCTGTCCACGGAAAACTATTGCTTTGACAGAAAATTTTCAGATGCGTAGATCAAAATGATTTGATTTCACCTCCAAAGTTTGCTTCATCTTTAAATGTGACCATACCTTTAAGGCCTTTTAACACAACTAATAACTTACAACAATAGAAAGACATCAATAGAATCAAATGTGTGCATCGACACCAAAAGGTGTTTTTATTATGTCTTTATTAATATGTATTTTATTATTTATTATCAGACGCTTTAAATGCTCAAGCTTTTTTAATAATTTAACAACTGGAAAATATAATTCTGAAATTGACTAAGATAACATTTCCTCTAGTTGTGATGTGGATTTTCCTGTTCTTAGAGAAATTGGCATAATTATTAAAACTTTATAATTATAGTTGTCATTATCAGGTCTTTAATTTTCTGAAGCAGCTTTATGTGAGAAAAAGACCAAAATGTAAATCATTATTCAATAAAAAAAGGATTGTATAGCTTGAGAAAACTTTTATATGGAGCATGAGTCATGAGGACCACTTTTATTATAGCTTTATTGTATAGGCTACCTTTTGTCTCTTCATACTGACAGCCTATGAACTATGTACAAACTTCCCTTTTTTCTGTTTTTCACAGAAGAATGAAAGGCACCCCTTATGATCCTGGAACATCAATTTGATTTTATAACAAAATAATAGCCTACTGCACCTGTATAATCCGTTTGGTGAGGGGTTCTGTGATGATTTTCAGGAGCTCCGGACCATCCTCTCCGGTCACGATGTTAAAACTTTCAACCACCGCCTCCGACGTGAGCCTCATCACACCAGTGACGGCTTCCAGTGGCAGCAACACCAACACTGACAGCCAGTTAAAGCAATCGTGCACTGTGGCACCCGCAAAGGCTCTGGAACAGACCCACACAGAAAGTGTCATTGAAGAACTCCAAACTTTTTATTAATGCTTGAGTGCTGATGGCATGAGGTACTGTATGCTCTCTCTACCGTTTGAACTCCTCTCTCTCCCCTGCCTGCATCAGAGCCACAATGGTATTTGTGACAGATGTGCCGATGTTTGAGCCCATGATGATAGGAATTGCGGATCCAACATCCAACACTGCATGAAATACAGAACAAAGAAACCCGATCGATAGATGCAAGTCATGTTTCATTAAGTACAGCAGTTGTCCTTAGGCAGTTAAGAAAAAACAGTCTCCTATCATGCACAACATTCATTTTCTAGAAATAAGTAGCCTATTAGACAGCTACTTAGAAAATAATAGCCCATTAGTATATAAAAAACACCATAGAAACAAAGAGAACTAACAGCAGGGTAACACTAAAGCTGAAAAGTGAGACACAAGAATAAGATGGTGCCATGTGCCTTTGTATGCAGTTGCTACAAGAGACATTAAAAGTCTCAGCAAACAAAATATGTTCTAAAAACCTTTTGATAAAACAATATATCTGAATGCTTTCAATATTTTTTTAATAATCTTTGGATGGCATTGGTTGTTTCTTCTTTGGATGCGTAGCTCACTTCAGAATCTCAGAAGAAGTAGGTCATGCATATACTTTTCACCTGTTGTTTTAGGAATTTTAACATACTCATTCCATATGTTTTTTTACTACTTACTTTATAGTGTGAAATAGAGTTTATCAAACGCATTTCGGGAGGAGGGGGCGAAGGCAGTTAAGCTCTCCGCCTCCCTAATAATTCTATTATCTTGTTATCCTATCAGAAGCCTCAAACCACCCTATAAATACCCTCAATTCCTTCCTCTCCTCACTTCGATCGCAGTATCGCAAAGAGGAAACATGTCTGACCATCCCAACTCATCCGACTCAGAGTCAGGATCCGCGTACGAGGACACCGTTCCTCCCACAACTCCCGCCGCTTCCCCACCTGCTCCCCCGGCACCTATATCAGACTCCGCCGCTGCAGACCTTCTGATCAAAAAAGAGCTAGATGCCGGTTTTATGATCAGCCCGTTCAACAACCCTCCTTTTGATATTTTTCGAGTTAGCCCCGTCAGCATCGCCACTCACAAATTTTCCAGCAGAAAACGTCTGAATTTTCACTCCACTATCAAGATATCGACCAAGCCGCCGCCATGATCAAAAAAGCAGGGCATAGCGCCTGGTTGGCAAAAGTAGACATTACGTCAGCGATCAAAGTCATGCTAATCCACCCTGATTTTTGGAATCTTTTCAGTATTAAATGGAAAAACGCCTTCTATTTTCCGGTCCGTCTCACCTTTGGCTGTAAAAGTAGCCCTAAAATTTTTGACACACTCTCAGAAGCTATCTGCTGGATCTTAATCAATAATTACAACATCCCCCTTGTCATGCACCTGCTCGACGATTTTCTCATAGTTTCATCTGGCAGTCAGCCCCCCGCAGCCAGCCTCGCTAAAGCTTTAGCAAGTTTTTCCAAACTTGGCATCCCCATAGCAGAGGAAAAAACCCTGGGCCCCAGCACAGAAATCGAGTTTTTAGGCGTTAATCTTAATTCAGAAAGCCTCACAGCTTCTTTACCTAAAGAAAAAATCGACCGCATAATTCTCATAGCATCCAAATTAATCACGGAACCCTTGTGCTCCAAACGCGAGCTCTTGTCCGTTGTCGGTCATTTAAACTTCGCCATGCGCATCATTCCCCAGGGTCGGCCTTTCATCTCCCACCTCTTGCGCCTCGCCTCATCTGTCCCCAATTTAGAAGACACCATCTTTTTCTC
>JAUMHI010000025.1:5305353-5321907 GCA_032359435.1 Enteromius unitaeniatus
AAGAGCACATGGGGAGCATAAACAAAACATGACATAACATGAAACATAGAATCAAAAATAAACCACGGATGTTACAACGTTCCCTGAAGGAGGGAACGGAGACGTTACACTTTCTCCTGCCACGTCTCTAGGGTCGCGCTGACGCCGACAACGGCTCTTCGGCGAAAACCTGCATGTGCACTGTGCGCGTGCCCTCTTATACTCACGCAGTGATGAGGTGCATTTGAGCGCAATCAGTGCACACCAATATTCATTGGCCTTTAGTAAAAGCTCAAAGCAGATAGGTCTCTCTGGAGAGTTCTCCATATGTAACGTCTCCGTTCCCTCCTTCAGGGAATGTGGGTTACGTTCGCACAAGATGTGACGTGAATCGTTCTGCTGCTTTTTGCTTATAAAATGAATACCTGAAACAAATGTAGGTATTTTTAATGGGTCACAGTTATAATTTGGAATGCAATTTAATTGTAATTTCACATTACCCTATCGGTTAAAAATGGCAAAAAAACATATTATACATATGTATATATTCAATATATTTAAACATATTAAACTTGTTAAAAATATTTTTATGTAGGCCTATACAATTAATAATGTTTTCTTTTTTGTTTCTTTCAACTGATGAAGAACAGGCTACTATTGTGCATATAATTTGCGCTATAGTTAAATTTACGTATGAAAACAGCTCAAGGCCAAAACATGTTTTGCATACACCAAAACATATGCAACAGTTGTGTTTTTAAAGATGACATTATGACGCATGCCATTTTATCAGTAAAAGGCCAGTTGGATGGAAAAAGGTTGGAGACAGCAAATTTTAAAAAAAATCTGCAAATTCTATTTGACTATAACAAAACAAAATTGGATGGAAACTAGGCTAATGTGATAAGTAGGCTATGCTAACTTTGTAATTCTTTGTAAGATTTTGTGCTTAATGGCATTTTTTTCCCTTACATTACTTTTACTTTTATTCTTTAAGTAGTTTAGAAATCAGTACTTTTACTTGAGTAAAAAACTGGAGATGATACTTCAACTTCTACAGAAGTCATTTTAAACCCTAGTATGTATAGTTCTACTTGAGTAATGAATGTGAATACTTTTGACACCAGTGGGAACTATTGAAATGATTAACAAGACAGAGGTGAACAGAATGGCATAATCAGGTAAATAAGGTAAACTAGGTCAATGAAACAAACAGGTACACAAACAAAACTCTTTAACTGTGACAATGAACTGGGGCCTTGTTCCATAAAACAAGTTTACCAAATAAAACAGGCTTATGGCAGATAGTCTGACTTATTTTAATACAAATTAATTGGCAATAAGTCAGACTAACTGAAATAAGCCTGGTTTATACTGTAATCTTGGTTTATGGAACAGGCCCCAGGTTTGCACAAATAAAGCACTAGGCTACATCATTTGCTTGCCAATGGACCCTCCAAAAAACAACAACAACAAAACAAACATCAAATCAACCTCTGTTTTGGACTGTTTTCACTCATAAACACACTGTGGTCTGTACATGTTTGAATTTGTAACTGCACAAAATATTATGGATACTGGATATTTTAGCTGGAAGCAATGATTTGAGTTTAAAATGTGATTATTTTCATAATTAGATCGTTGTGATGTGTTTATCAGCCGTTTGAACTCTCATTCAGACGTCACCCATTTACTGCAGAGGATCCATTAGTAAGCAAGTGATATAAGTCTCCAAATTTGTCTCAAACAAATACATCTACATCAGGATGACCTCAGGGTGAACTATTCCTTTCATTGGAGTCAGCTAATCAGTAACACTATAATTCACTGCTAACTGTAAGATGCATAAATGAGTAACATTCTTTCAACCTCTCATGAATATCACAACAATAAAATCCCTCATGTTTTCAAAAGTAAAATGAAATGACCTCACAATCTTGCATAAATGACATTAAAGGAGTATATAAATTACATACATTGCTTGTTTAAACATATTTTACTAAACTGACAATGTGAACAATAAAATATTAACTGTATAATTCTCATGTAATCTCTCAAGTTAAAGTATTACTTTTATTTTGTGCATTATTTGTTTTCCTAGAAACTAGTCAGACATTCATAAAAATAGCTTTCTTCCCAAACATTCCTATAATTTATGTCTTGGCCAGCTAGCAAATGTGGACACCCACAAACAATGAAATGAAAGCTTGACAGAATTGATCATTTTCTCATAAAATGTCACTGTGAGCACATTATTTCCTGAAACTCTAATTCTCTAACCCTGTACCCTGCACTCTGCTCCAGGGCTTCAGTCTCAATTCATACTCCTGCGGTGAGCTGACTGTGGTGATGTGACAGTGGACAATGGATAGTCTGGGCCACACTAATTTCAGTGCCAAATAAGCAGAAATAATTTAGAGGGGGTGAAAGCTCATGATGTGAACACCCGGCATCTGTCTGTTATCAGTCAGAGGACTCTGGCATGGTTGTTAGCAATAGATAGGAGCTGGTAGCCTTTTGACTGCAGTGGATAAATTTGGAAATATAAAGCTCATAATATATTTGGTGCTTAGAAAAGAAATCCAGACTTTAGAGTAATTGGTTTAATTCACTGGTTAAATCCCCATCATTATTATTTATTTTACATTTCCCTCTCGCAAAATCATGTTCCTAATCAATATTTTTGTCTTTTTCCCCCTGTCATTATATCTGGACATACTTAAAAATAAGATTTAGTGGGGTTTGTGCTTAATTCAAGACATAAACACAGTTTGGGATATTATCTCAAGCTGTATTACACTATATTAATACAACAATTAAAAAGTAACAAAATCTATTTAAAAATTACTTAGAGATAGTTCACCCAAAAATGAAAATTCTGTCATTAAATAAATTCATGTGGTTCTAAACTTGTAAGACCTTTGGTCATCTTCGGAACACAAATTATGTGTTTTTGATTAATTCCAAGAGGTCTCTGACCATTCCATAGTCAACAAGGGTTCTAACACAATCAAGGTCCAGATACATAGTATGGACATCATTAACATGATACACCAGTGGTTCAACCGTAATTTTACATTTAACTGTAATTAAATGTGTGCACAAAGAAAACAAAAACAGCAACGTGATTCAAAGATTTGTCTCTTTCACGTCACCCTACAGTATAGAGAGTTTTTAGAGATTTTAGAGAGTATCACATACATAAACAACCTATGCAATGTATGTACACTGATAAGTTATTTACTTCACGGCATAAGGGTCCTTATGAAGTTAATATTAGCCACGATAGATGGGCAAAATTTGCAATAAATAATTCACATTTTACAGGATTAAAAAACATCTGAGCGCAAAAACCTGCTTCTTTTCATTTTATAATGTACTGGTTATTATTAGCTATTTTTATTTCACCACTTGCGAGCCTCCCGTGACATATTCTCACGCGTTAGACAGCAGACTATGTGATTTGTCGAGATGAGAGGTAATTCATGGGTAGTCTGATTTTATAGTATCATTTCTAATTACTATGATACTGACGTTCTGACTCTAAAGTGCTAAAGATTAAATGATAAAAGTGCCGATAATGCATACCAGAATGTCCGGCACATTTCGAGCATTGTCTCTGTTATGAAAGAGTGCTCACTTTGGCTGACGTCTTCATTCGAAGTTGTAGTTGAAGAGGCAGTATATATCGTTTTGGTAACGGTACGGCTCGCTTGGAACCTCGACTGAGGTGGTACTAAAAAAAGGACCAGGTACCAGGTACTGTTCCCAGTGGAAAACCCCTCAAAAGTGAGCTGTACGGAACTGTACTGTACCATACTATGCAGTGGAAAAGCGCAGTCTCGGAACAAAGCGGGCGCGGGCGCAATCATCAATCATATTTAAAGGGAAGACGGCGTGTCCTGACCGCATCACTGTCTTCACTGGGTGTTTATGCTTTCTTTGCATTTATTCACATCACATGCGATTTGATTAGCTACTCTTGTGGTTGTCTTGTGATTTAGAAGTGGAAACGCAAAGCCGACCGATAAGGTATACGCCGTATATCAATCCTGCACTACACCACTGAGACTAACAAGACCGTGCTCAACACTGTACGGGTGATTGCTAAATCGAAAGTGTAAGTGAACAGCACAGGCGCTCATTCAAATAGCAAATAGAACATATTGGTAGCGGCTCCCTGATGCACGAAATATATACGTTATTAGCAGGTTTGTGGCTGTGGAGCGGGAGTGTATGCGTTACCGAAAAATATAGGAATCTCAATTAAATATCATAACAATTTTGTGACCGGTTGTTTAGTAGTGTGGGGCCAAGGTGGGCCAGGCCACTCCTTACCTACTACTAACAAAGGAAAACTAAGTTTAAAATTACAAGTTTAAACTTAGTTGGGGAGGAAACAAAACAATACCAGAAACAAACAAATTACAACCAGGGAACGTAACAATACACTTATCTGTGGTCTTTCCATTTAAAATTAGAGGCAACCACATTTATTTTGACCCAAACAAAGAAGCTGCATACATGGAGCATGAGCAGTTTTTAATATTGAATTTTCTGATTTAGAAACTTTAACAGAATGATCTGTCTTTAGATTTGTGAAACCACACTACATAAAACATCTTCATGATACAAAAACTGTAGACCATGGGTTTTCAACCGGCTTGGATGCTATGTTACATCCCTACAATTCTGGTTTGGTTTGTTTTTTTGTGCTTCAATTTGTGTGTAAAAGATGACTTTACACTGCATAGTTTATTTACAATGCAAACTTATATTGATCATGAATTTAAAATGTTTACATTGTGGCCATATAACAGTTTTGAACCAGTGTAGTGGTTATAATAATGCTGGCACGGTGTGTTTAGAGATTAATTGTTGTGACATTTGCTAATGCAGCACATGTTGACAGGGAATGAATGGATTAGGAATGAACAGAAAAATATATTATATGATGCTGTCATGTGGGGTAGTAAAAAGAGAATGTGAATGGAATGTCACCAAAATGACCTTTTTAGCTTTTCAAGTTCAATTGATGATTTACAAGTCCATACAACATTATATACATTGTATGAACCTGCTAATATGAAACACATAGAAAATTGACTGATATCCAGTTGTGCATTTATTTCACAAACATTATCAGACTCATACAAATTCAAGAAGCTACACATGATTGTTGATTTCTTCTGTGCTAGCTAAAGTAAAACGGAGTCACAAACAGACACTGATCCATCCTTTTGTTATTACCCATAATTCCAGTTGATCTGTCTAAATCTCAAAGCTCCGAAGTTTGAATCCAGCAATCATTTGAACTCCTCCGATGAGGCACTCAGTTCTGAGGTTTCCTATAAAATACACAACGCATTAGACACAATGTAATCGAGGACATCAAACATGAAGCACATAGTAAAGCAGCTCTGACAGCACAAGCAGTACAGACTGGTCTTTGGTCTAATTTTATTTAAAAAGTCAAGCTCTAAAGCAGCACATAATCCTTCATTTCATGTTTACCTCCAGTTGTTCGGTTTCTGGTTTAGCCGGAAGAGATTTTTGTGGTGTATGAAAGGCCTGTGGCAAGAGGGCAAAAAACGAAAGAATTTAGAAAGCAGTAAGAGGATTTCTGAACACATGCACATTTACTCAGCTACCTAAATGAGGACATGCACTGTCCAAAAGTGTACAAAATACTTTAAGACTTATAAGACTTTTTTATATGACAAACTCTCAGGTGCAGCACAACTTTAAACCTCATCTACTGCAAGAGGGTTTATATTACACATAAAGGTTACTATTAAAGATATAATTATATAATTATAAAGTTCATTATCTGGTCATTTGACCCTGTGAAAAGTTAAAGGTACACTTTTGCTCCATGCCAGACTTATTAATTATTTTACATAAAATAAGGACAACAAGCCAAAAGGAAAACCTTTTTAAATGCATTAATAATATTATTATTAAAAATAACAGTCATGTTTTTATGTATTTATTTATGTATTGAATTAATGGATGGGAGAGGGGGAATTATTTATTAATTTTTACAAAAGAGGATGTCACTGCTTTCAAAAAGAGATATTTTGTCTATTAAAAAAGAAAAATAAATAAACACTTTTACTAGTAGCAGCTATATTTATTATTACGATTATTAAAAATGAATGTTTTTTATTAATGATACAGTTATTCATTGAATTAATAAACAAATCTAATTAACTGTACATTCAAAGACTTTGTCCTTGAGTAAATCCACACACACACATTCAGAGATTATTCGACCACATCACTAGATGGTGCTGGACAGCTGTTGAAATCTTTAATAGAGTGACACACTGTTCATTACACACTTTTTTATTGTAGGCAGTACTGTGCGTAAAACAGTGAGAATAGTAAAGTACTTTAAAATTAAAAGCTGAAAATTGACACGCAGTCCCCGCCCATTTAGTTTTACTCTCATTTGATGCATCAGTGCCACACTGTCTTTCTGTAGAGCTATTACCTTTTTGGCTTGCTGTACCTCCTCTGTGGACTTGGATCTATTTTTTACTGTCTGTTTTTGCGGGGAGATGGTGGACACCTTGGGGGAATGAAAATAAAATGGGTTAAGGCCAAAAATCTTCTTCTTGCACAAATGGAACATCTGTGTTTTCTATTAGGACAGCTTCCTCTGTATTCTGGGAAACTCTCAGCATTTGCTTCAGTCTCGACTCACTTTGTTCTCTGTTCTTTCCATGTCTCGACTTTAGTAGGGAAATCAGCTGTCTCTAGATAATGTAGTCAACGCTATTGGTTATCTGAAAATATGAAAGAAATATAGAGAACAACAACATTAGCCATGATAATACATCACAAAGAACAGTCTTTATCTCTGAGTGTCACTCTTTTGTTTGATAGGATGATAACTGTAATTGGTCCACAGAGATAATGGGTCTTCTTTAGAAGCATGGCTCATTTTCATAACTTTTTGTACAAAGTCTCTGTGGAATATTTGTCATTAACAAACTGATTCCAAATTGCTTCTGGCAGGAATCCCATGACAAGGTACTGTAGGCGTAGCTGAGAATGAGACATTTGTGAGGTAAAAAGGCACCATTGAAAGCAAATGTCAAAAGAAGCGTGAATATGAACATCCCAAAACAACAAGATTTTACATTTTCTAAAAGTGTTGTCATGTTGTTTGAATGGTGCCAACGTCATTTTGATTTATTCATGTATTTATTTTTATTTATGTATTTATTCATCTTTGTTACCCAGATGCTGCTCAGTAATATTTCTGATTTTTCAGTAAATGTTAAATATTACATTTGTTTATTCTAGTAGTAATATTAAGTTTTTAAGAAACCATTGCTCCATTTAAGTTATGATTTATGCTATACAATCCAAAATTTGGAGCAGAACAGAAAAGTGAAGCAAACTTCAAGCTTTTGAAGCAAAAATAAGCCTGTGACTGGCTTAGGTATTTTTCTTTCTGCACACATTATATCTGAAACTGCTTGTGTAGAAATATTGATATTTGCTAAATGCATTTATGAACACCATCTCAGCTTCAAATAAATCATCTCATTCTCATTCTGTTTATATGAGATGATTTGAACCTCCATTCTTATTGACGACTCAGAACCTTGACTGCATAAAAACCTTTAATAATCTCAGGCTTTGGCAAACTAAGCCCAGGCTGACTGCTTCTATTTGTTGTGTGCTTAGTCTTTCTATTCACTGATATGACTCACCAACACCTTTCAAACCTCTTCAGCTGCAAACACATGGTAGCTCATACATTGACCAATACATAGACAGAGTGTTGAATCAAAGCAGTGTACAATATAATATGATAATTCCAAGGCAAGCAGTTTGGCACAATTTCATCATACTGTTTCTCTTGAAGTACAGTATGCACATAAAAAAGACATATACAGACATTTTTTATTCTTAGTTTTTCAAGATAATTTAAGTTAGGGTTAATTTCAATTGTGACAACTCAGAGAAGTGTTAGCATGTTAATAGATATGACTATGTTAATGTATTTGGTTTTGGTGGACTAGATCTGCTACAAACACTACAAGTATGGACTTGCTAATAGAGACAGAGCGTGTAAGATTCTGCTGCTGCATAAATAGGCATTAAGAAATCTTCAGCCATGTAGTAAATGGCTTGATTGTTACAGTAGCATATTACGTTTAAAGGACCTATCAGTCTGCGGCAACTAATCTAATTAAATTCAATGTCATTGAATTTAATGTTAAATTAATTGTATATGAGGTCAGGATGTAATTTATTTATTAATAAATCATAGATTAATTACTTATATTACTTAGTTACTTATTTGTTTGGTAAATTATTAAATAAAATTACACATGTATATTCTATTAAAATGTAATTATAGAATATTTATAATATTAAACATTTAGAACTATATTAAATTATAAAAAATATCAAAACAACAATATAATTTAATGACAGTATTAATTTATATTCTAAAACATTTGTAACAAAAACAACAATATTAAAACAACATAATATAATATTTAATATATCACAATGTCATTTCTTTACTGTTGTCAGGTTTGTGTTTGTTTTGTCTTGTGTTTTCTGTCTGATGTGCTTCCTATGACCTAGTTCCCCTTCAATCGAGTCACTCTGACGTTACGTATTGGAACAAACCCGTAGAGAAGGCCACAACTCTGAGGCCACGTTACGCAGACGTGTCAGCAGATGAGTCTGCAAGTAACCTTCCCAATGCCCTGAGGAATTGGGATTAAGTATTATGAGTACATTTCTGGTCAGTGCATAGTTTCATTATTGTTGCTTTGTTTAAGGTTATACCTATTGAGTACACTGACCAGTTTGTAATACCTGTGTAATAAAGAGCTTTCATGAATGTTAAAAAAACAATAGAACTCAAACAACTGAACATCATTTGGGGAAAAAATGACTTTGGGACAGTCATAATCAAATTCTTATCAGTAAAATATCTATATATAATATATATAAGTATATTTCCATTGTTATTCACAAAATTGAGCACTCCAGGGTGATTATTAACATGATATTATTCAGGCTTCCTGTTTTACAGGAATATAAATAGTAGGGGAAACAAGAACAAAATTTATCTATCACCATGCGAAAAACTAAAGAATATATTTCTGATGTGGAGCAAAAGATAATTGATCTTTATCAATTAGTGAAGTGGCTTTAACAATCCTACCCACCATCACAAAACAGCGTGGTAGTGTTCTTTTACACAGCTGTAGCAGCGTGTAACACATCAAAGTGTATTCATTCATCCACATTTGAATCAATGTACAGTGAAATTTCTTTAATCAGAAAAAAACAAAAAATCCAACCTGCTAACTCAACTGCACAAGCATAGCTAGGCCTTTATAACTGCCCAACAGGAACACTGCTTTACGTGTTGGCAAAACATTTTGTTTTGAAAACAATGATACTTACAGGTCACTGATAGGCTTTCTATCACCTGTAAATCATCAATCAAAGAAAAAAAATCACCCACTGTCTTTAAAGCTGCTACATAGAAACGAATTTCTACTTTGAGAAACATTTTTAGAAATGTAGTGGAGTGAAAAGTACTCAAAAAGTGTACTTAAGTACAATACTCAAGTAAATGTACTTCACTAGTGTCCGCCTCTGGACGCGTCTAACCTCAAACATGAGATTGGAGAGCAAATGTAAGCACCTAGAAGACAGCAGATGGTGACTCATCAAACCATCAGCCCTGTTGCATGCAATGTGTATTTGCTGGCAGGAGAGAGACTACAAAATAGAAAAATAGATACCTAGATAAATAGCGAGGGTGGGAGTGTTTTCAAATGAGACGCAAATATTAAACAAGAGGAAATATAAAAAGAAACTTGCCTCCATTTTCCTACTGCAACAGAATCCTTATTCAGTATTCAATACTTATTCTAAACAAGAACATGACACGGAAGGAGCTATTCAAAATCTCACCAAGGACTGAGGCCAATTAGGACTCTACAGCTCTTTCGACTGCATCACCAGACGGTATTACCATGGCAACAAGCCGGTACCAGGAGCCTGACAGATGAAGGAATGAATGTGATGGGCGGTGTCCCTCCAGGGTGGGTTTAGATTACAGGGACCCTGTTCTCTAAATTTAATTTTTCATCCTCCATAACAAAGCAAGGTAAACTTTTTGCCTGTGCAGAGTGTTTTGGAGAACGGTTACAACAATGCGGTTTCAGTTTATTCAAATTAGTAATGGAAAATGATTAGCTTGACTCATTTAACTTGCTTGACCTCACCTTTTTATTACACTGAATCATTCATGTTGTTCAAAATAGTCTTTATTGTGTACTTTATCTCTGTTGTGAACAATTAACTGGCAGATGAGTCAAGACAGTTACGTTCCAACAACCACGCCAACTAAATCTAACGATTCATCTGAGATTAGTTTTGAACATGTTGTGAACCAAAAATATAGTTTAAAATGGGAATACATTCAGTTCAGCATTCAGTCAATGTGAGAAATTTACCTCAAAGTTTATTTAATGATTTTAATCAATCAAGGAAATTATACACATACATACACCTTTTTTTGGACCTCATAATGTTTAATTAAAATGTCATTACTGCACCTTCAAGTACAACCGACAGACATTCTTTGGTGTATGAAAGTAGAATAGTCTGATATAACAACAGTACTAAAACACTTCTGTGCATAGCTTGTAATAAATTACTTTTGACCACTTAACTACATATTAGCCAATGTTAGATGCACAGTTTGACATTGTATAGCATCTGACATAGCATTTCATACTTGAGAAAGAATGACACCTTGTGCATTTTAACAAGCAAATTTAATAATATACACATCATATTTGTATAATATAATAATATACACATCATAATTTGGCTAATTTGAATGAACTCTGTGGGAAGTGAGGCTATTTGCCTGGGTCTATCTACAGTACAATGTAGAGGCTGATTGTTGCTAAAAGCATAGTAAAACCTGAAATCACCTACACTGTGGTGACTGACTAATATTCCCAAGACGGAAAACAACTAAATAATAGGCAAAATAACATCTTAATGAAACTGAAAAATGTTATGTGTAGGGTTAAGGGATGTGACATACCATTAGCTCAGTATTAAAAACAACAAAAGCCGATGGAAAGTCCCCAATGTGAAAGAAAAACAAGTGCGTGCATATGTGTGTGTGTGTGTGTGTGTGTGTGTGTGTGTGTGGCAGACTCTCTGTTTTTCATTGAACTGTTCTGCTTCTGACACACAGACAGGGTTAAAATGACATCAACACCCTGGACTAAAAATAATTAATTTATAAAATAAATAAATATTAACACAAAAATAAAACATAAATCTGGTGAATAGGCTGCAATTAACAGAAAAAAAAACTATAAAACTATAATAAAAGAAACATATTGGAGTTTGTTAAAGTGGTCTTACCTTGAAGAAACCTGTTGTTATTTCAGTATACACTCATTGAGGACAGACACGCAGTTGTGCAGCACTGTTCTGCTTCAAACAACACAAAATAGACCTTTAAAAAACGAGTTAGAACATTAGCAATCGTATCCTCACAAAGACATGCTCAGTGATGTAAGGCAGAATCCTCACCTCACTGATTCGCCTCCCTCTCTTCAGTCTTCTTTCTCTCTCTGCCTTCCCATCCCTTCTCTTTTCTCATTCTCGCTCTCCCTTTCTCTTTCTTTCTATCTGTGCCTTAGCTTGGGGGCTAGTCATCTGATTGAGTCTGATTACTTCACTACACAACGTCCATTCTGAGACCATAAAAAAATGTTCCTGATGAAGACTTTCCTGAGGACAAGGTGCACTAGGGCAATATGTGTGTGTGTGTGTGTGTTATTAAAGCCTAGGGAACCATCAGCATCAAGTCTACTAGCTGAGTACACTCCATACATTAGCTCCTTCTTTCTCCCTGCCTCTGTTTTACCTCCTTTCATTTCTGTCATTCTCTCTCTATTCACCCCGGGGCAGTTGCATGTCTTCAGTAGACACCCTCATGAGTGAGCGAATCCCAACAAACCTCGAAAGCTCCCCACAGAAGCCCAGACATTATCAATATTTTAAGCCATTACAAAAAAAAAAAAAAAAGTATTTCATTTAGGTTCATGTGTTATTGCAAAATAATATTTTAATAATAAAATAGTATTTTCATAATCTTTCAACAAAATGTAATTAATTGAAACAACCTCAAATGATTTTCCTGTTTGGGTTATGTAACTTGTAACTTACAGGTTAATACCCCACCCCCTATGACCCATTTAAACACAAAGTAGTATGAAACTTCTGTTCATTGTTTCTCAGATTGGTTTACATTTAAAACATTTTGAATGAATGGAAAAAAAATGGAATGTAGTACTTTTAAAAATGGCTTGTAATACTGAATTTCATCATCTTTAGGCCATAATTAGGTGTACTCAAAAGTTATAACCATTGGAAAACTGCATTTTGAACTGGTGGTGGCACTATAGAGTAGGTCCTAGAGACCCCAAATTTGGTCATATAACTCTTTCTATGTAACTTTCGTAGAGCTGCCATTGATTTAAATTTTGTAATAATAAGACAACTCACTGAAACTTGAATTGTGAGTAAAAGTGTGAACTTGAGCTTCCAAAACTCCAGCCATTCTGACATGAAACCACAGTATACCCTACCTTTCATGATCTGATCAAGGAAAAAAATCACATCACAAAAGAACAAACAACATAATTAAGTCCTGTTCTTTGTTTTAAAAAAATATCCTGTTTCACCCAGAAATGTTACTTTAAGGAAAGTCAATAAAGACCTAAATATTAAGGTAACTTTTTACATACACTAACATGTTTTTAATATTAAAGGCACATTCATACATTTATAAATTAAAAATTAATCCAGCCTAATAAATGCTTGAAAACTTCCTTCCTGATAACTAATGCATTATCTAATGTTTAACCTTTAAGCCAAGTGCGCAATGTCATTATGAACACAAAATGCATTTTTCTTATTTGAATCATTTTTAAATAAATAAGCAGCTGGACATTAACATGTGCAGAAATACATCTACTGTAAACAATATTCCATATTTAATTCATAAAAAAATCCTTATTTACTATTGTCCATCATTAAAGACCGCCATGTTCACATTGCTGAAACATTATTCTCTATTCTCCATGCTCCACTGTGACAGATCATTGAAGCAAAAGATGTAACAGGTCCATTTAGCTCACACCACAGTTTCTCGAGCTGGGTTTGAGCACTCATTCTCTGACGTGCCTGATTGTACTCTAGGTGAATCCACTTCGAGAGACCCCATACTACAGCAGGACTCATCCAGTGATCTGTTTGTCTCAGCTTCCTCAACTTCTTCCAGAGGTAACTGGAGGAACTGAGGCAGCATTAGATGTTCTTTCTTCAGGAGGCCTCGCTGATCATCAGCACTGCAGCACTGAGCTCGGTTTAGCAACTCCACCAAACCTGAAAGTCCCGATACGTTTAGATGAGCAGATTGAGTGAAGACCAAGAGAACAGAAATTAGATAATCATCATTTACCCTCCATGTCGTAGGTCCTCCTCAATCCAGGGTTCTTTTGACGGGCAGCAGATCTGGAAATCCCTGGAGGGAACATGTTTGCATCCACAGCACCTCTCCGATCCTGGTGACAGATGCTTAAGATGTTAGACCACAAAGAAAGACTGAAGGAAATCAAGATATGAACTTCAGCTGTCCTAAAGCGGTAGACTCACTTGTAACGAAGAAGGTGAGAAGTTCCCTTTGGGGCTGCTGGCCAGATCAACACCTAATATAGAGAGATGTTTTTCATCTTAGAGTGGGATTGATTCCAGGGAAAAAAAATTAATCTAAATTTCCCATTGTAGAAATGTTGATAAATTCAATCTATATATCATTGGGTGGGACAGGTTTAGTGTCTATCTATCCATAACTAGTATCTACAGTATTTGTCTATGGAACAGAAATCCTGCCTAAAGTATTTTAAATAAAAAGCTTGTTGAATTCCACAAATAAACAAAAAAATGCATTGCAATTAACAGTGCTTGCATTTTAATGCATTGTATTTTCATGGCTTGCATTTTTATGCGCTGCATTTTAACATGGTTGTATATTTACGTAGTGAATATTTCAAATGGAAACATTTCACAAACATTTTCTTTATTACAATTCAGTTATCAATATTCATAAAGTTCATATTTTCAAAATATTCAGTTTGTTTTTGTCACGCCCAGCGGGAGCTGTCAGCTAAAGACTGGGTTTGGCACTCCAGCTTTTCTATGTAATGTGCTTTGTGTCTGTTTTCATTCCTGGACTCCATTCCCCAGAATGCACCTCTCCTTCACAGCTGTTCTGAATTAGGTTCAATGATTCAATCAGTACCACCTGTGTATGTATACCAGTCTGTTTGTTTGTCTGTCCATAAGCACCGTCAATCTGTCATTTTGCCACTCCATATTTTCCTCTGTGTTCAGATCTGTTGTTTACCGACCTCGCCTGTTTTTGACCACCGCCTTTGTTTTGCCCTTTTGATTGTGTTTTTCCGTGTACCAACCTACGCCTGAACTCTGACCATTCTCTTGCTGTATCTCCACTATTCCTGTCTGCTGCCGATCGACCCAGCTTGTGAGACTTAAATAAAACAACTTGCACATGAATCCGAACGCCTTCTTACCTTTCCTTTGTGACAGTTTTATAATTCCAGCAATAATATTCGTCAGGCAACTTTCAGTTAGTTTTATTTCACTTTACAAATTCGCTTCTGAAAATTCAGTGGTTTAAATACGACAGAGTGAACATCCAGGAACTGCAGGAAAAGCAGTAGATTACCAATTCAAAAAGCCGTCTGCTGTTAGGCGTCTTTTACCAGCGGGTGGCTCGCGGCTTTGAGTGTGAACGCCTTCATCAAAGTGTTTGCTGTAAGATGTTTTTTTAGGGCTGCGCTGATAATTGAAGTACTTTATGCCCCCTTTTTATCTGTGTTTCACTTCTCCGTAAAAGTCAACTCTCACGTGTAAATCAGTAAAATTATTCAATCAGCCCGGGTTCAGCCCGAAGGAGCGATGTGGGGCCGCCCTCCCGTGGGCCCACCACCTGCAGGAGGGACCATAAGGGGCCAGTGCTTTGTGGGTTGGGTGGTGGTCGAAGGCGGGAACCTCGACGACCCGATCCTCGGACACAGAATCTGCCTCTTGGGACATGGAATGTCACCTCACTGGGGGAGAAGGAGCCGGAGTTAGTGCGGGAGGTTTGAGAGGTACCGTCTAGAGATAGTCGGGCTCACCTCCACGGGCAGCTCGGCCTCTGGAACCCAACTCCTCGATGGCGGGTGGACTCTCCACTACTCTGGAGTCGCCCATGGCGAGAGGCGGCAGGCTGGTGTGGGCTTGCTCATAGCCCCCCAGCTTAGCCACCATGTGTTGCAGTTCACCCCGGTGAAGTTTCCTTGCGCCTTCGGGTCGGGGATAGGTCTCTCACTGTTGTTTGTGGCAGTACAGAGTACCCGGCCTTCTTGGGGTCTCTGGAAGGGGTGCTGGAAAGCGTCCCAACTGGAGACTCCGACGTTATACTGGGGGACTTTAACGCCCATGTGGGCGATGATAGTGATACCTGGAGGGGCGTGATTGGGAGGAACCGAGTGGTGTTGTAAGAATGCCTTGATTTCCCTGTGACACAAAACTCAGAGAACTTCTCGAGGTATAACCCCAAAACAAGAAAACAATTTACTTCTCCAGTCTGTGGGAACAATCTGGAGAGAGAAAACATCTGCTCTCCGTTCCCTCATCCACTCCCAGGCCCCCCTCTGTCCCTCTGAGCTTACAGACCAGGTTAACGAAAGGTGGCTTAGTAGTGTGGAAAGGAATGTGCACAATGCAGTATATGTATATTCAGAATTCATAATCATAACATGGCCATATTTAGTATCATTTTCATGGTCTCACTATGGTTGGAAATATGGTCTTACTCTTACATCAGTGGAACATACCAATAATAAAGATTTCAAATCTGAGGAAAACTCTGTTCCACTGGTGAGGATCTGCCCCCAATAAGGTATCTGTCAGATGTTGATTCTCCCCCCCCCCCCCAGGGACAGGTGGCATTGTGACATCCCAGCAAAAGGCTTGGGGGAGCTCGTTGGTTTTATGACTGTTTTGTTTAGATCTGGGTACTTAAAGAGAACTGGCGAAAAAGTCAGGTAAGTCTTCTGTAGTCAGAACTTCCCGCATGACACGTGTGTTTTTCTATTTGCCAGGTATGACTCTCTGAAATATTTTCTTATTTGATCTTATGTTTTACGCTGATCAGTTGTATGACTCATGTTGATATATTTTTTTGAATTGATATATTGATTGACTGAATTTGATTGATGTTTTTACTATGTCTGGCAAAATAAATAATATTTCTCGATTAATTTTGGAGTGTTGGAATCCATTATGACCAGTGGATTGAGAAGGACTCTTTTGTGCTCATAATACTGCGACCAGGGTATGACATACTGAAGGCTTGGGACTGAACGGAGCGGTGTGCACGTTCACTAAGACCTTTTGATTACTGCGTATCACTGAAGTTTG
>JAUMHI010000025.1:5353136-5364633 GCA_032359435.1 Enteromius unitaeniatus
TGTAAGGTCGTATATAGACAGGTGTGTGGCTTTCCTAATCAAGTCCAATCAGTATAATCAAACACAGCTGGACTCAATTGAAAATGAAGGTGTAGAATCATCTCAAGGATGATCAGAAGAAATGGACAACACCTGAGTTAAATATATGAGTGTCACAGCAAAGGGGCTGAATACTTAGAACCATGTGATATTTCAGTTTTTCTTTTTTTAATAAATCTGCAAAAATGTCAACATTTCTGTTTTTTTTTTGTAATAACATGAACCTTTCACAATAAGACAGGAAATTATTATGTAAACACACTGTAAAGATGTTGTAGGAAAACAAACAATCAAACTGGCAGCTGTGGTTGGCAGATATTTTACCTTTAAAAAAAACATGACTTTACAAGCACTACTGGAAGCTTTATTATTATTATTATTATTAATACAGTTAAGAAATGTGTAAATAAATAATAATGGTAACACTTTACAATACGATTTATTTTGTTAACATTAGTTAATGTATTAAGTAACATGAAAAATTAACAGTGGGTGTGGTGAGGCACGCAGGGTTCGAGCCGGACGCCGAGCTCAGCCCTCGCTAGGGTTCAAACTACCAGGGCTCGGAGTTCGCCGATCTCCCGGCTTGCCCCCCCGGACAGCACGCAAAACACGCTTATCATTAGTATCATAAGGAAGCACAAACCCGTGGAATATATATATAATATAAGGCCATTAGATGTTCAAGTGTAAGTCTTGCAGTCACACTTGCAGCCGTTATATGAATTTCTTTCAGTATAAATGCATCTTAATGCTACTTCTGGAAATTAAATTGTTACATTTTCGGAATTTATAGAACACTATCAACTCAAACTAGCACATATATTGCTAACTTTACCTTTAGTCACTTATATACCCAAAGCACAATACTGATTTGTCACAAGAAATTGCATTTTTACATCTTAAAAATATGTAAAAGAGCAATAGTAGCCAGCACCAACAAAACTTCACCCCCCCGTATTCTGTTTTTAAGAATTCTGCAGAAAGGACAGGATCTCTCTTTCTCTCTCTCACACACACACACATTTCCCCAGACTTCACTTAGTGGAAGCTTCCTCCTTTTAAACTTTTGCCTTTTCTCTTCCCTCCGAGCGGCATTCTCTCCCGTTCCCCTCTCTCTCTCTCTCTCTCTCTCTCTCTCTCTCTCCCACTTTCTCGACTCATTCGTCTCCCTCCCTGTCTGAAGTGCAGCGATGGACGAGCGAACCTTAAGCCTACCCCATGCTGTGCTGCCCTTCACCATAATAAAAAGCCATTACCTTGACCGCTGACATGCGCTGGGAGGAAAGGCTGGGCCTGATATTTATTGATGAAACTCTGAGCTCCCAATCTGCAGCACTGAGTGGATATCATACAGCTGTCAGAGCAGACAGGCCTCAGAACAGTGACAGCCCTCAACATGGCCCATCTATAATTTATGAACTACACTGAAAACAAGCACCAAACAACAGAGCGGCCCGCCGGGCCTAGGGATTAACTTCTATAGCGCTAAAGAGCAGCGGATGCGTGTGTGTTTGTGTGTGTGTGGCGGCCTGGTTAAGAACTAGTTTGATATGGGGTGAATGAGAACAATAGCATGTGTTAAATATTCAAACTGGGCTGATTCTCTCGAGGCCGTCAGGGTGAATAATATTACAGCCGTATTTGCAGAGCAGGAAAGAAGCAGTGAGAGATAACAAAGGCTTCACCTGAGCACTGCTGACTTCTCTGGTCATCACCTATAAGAGATTCATATATTCTTTTCATTTACTCATTTCTTGCTGACCTCTTTTTTTTTTTTTTAATAGCAAGACCGTGACAAAGGACAATTGCACTGATAATTAACAGTATAGCATAAAATTATTAACAGACTTGGACTGGATCAAAATATATCCAAAATATGGATAAAATAGCTATCCAACTTACTTTACATACTATATTATTAGTTTATTCATAACACATAATAAAGTTTCACAGATCTGATGAAATCTGGTGGATTTTAAATGTATATCCTTATATGCTTTTTGGAATAATAAAAGCTAAACCCTTTTTTTTTTTTTACCCTTCATTTTTGCAACAATTTGCAGAAACTGAAAGTAAACAGTATTAAGACTATTATAGTTTTTATAGATGCTTTTAATAGATTTTGTTTTATTTTATATAGTTTGTTAAATTATTTTAGAATAATATTAGAGTTGTAATCAGTTAATGAAATGATATCTTATCAATTATCTGAATATATAACATATGGTTGATGTTTTATTTGTTTTTGTTTTTGGTTAAAATAACCCTGCAAAATACCACAAGTAATTTTAAAAGAAAGAAAGAAAGAAACAGCAAGCAACATATTTAATTAAATGTGAAATATTGAAGTATAATAACACCAAATTGTTAAACAAAAAAAAAACAATACCAAATTAATCTACATTCAAATTATTATTTAAGTTGGAAAATCATTGTTTATAATGTAACCTAAAGGAAGTGATTTCCACACTTATTATAATTAGTAATTTTAGTTATGCATCATTTATTGTTATTATAATGGGGACATGTAACAAGGTCGGTTTAAAGAACAATGTTTATGCTAAATATTTTGGACTTGAATGAAAGCGGTTGGTTTAGATGAAATGACATCACTTCCTCTAAACTCTTCTGCGCTGGCTCATTCACACCGCGCTCAAACTTACATTAGCACGATGGCACTATCTATAAGCTGTCATGTATGCAGTCACCCGAATGAGCTGAATTTATGTTGGACACAGACTGAGCTGTGGGAGGAGGCTGTTCTCTTAATGGAGGGCTGGGTGTGAGTCTACAGTAATTAATGAAGAACAGATGTTATCTGCTTCTTCATGACAAATACGTCTGGCCAGGCCAATTTCATGCAATTAATCTGTTACAAATATTGTGATCAGGAAAATATGAGCACAACCTCTTTTGTGCAGCCTTTTGTTTTGGTGAATACTATTTACATTTGAGTCAATAGTGTAAAATATCCTAGAAAAGTTACTTTAAGAGTTTCAGAGACTTCTGTGTTCTCTTCCAAATAAATGACGAGCAGAAAAGGATTATATATTTGATATTTAGCATTCAATTCATTAAAGCAATTTATGTCAAGCAAACAGAAAATGCTGCATTTAATATGCTAAATTAATAAATAAAATAACATCAAATAAAGTTATACAAACATTTTACATACATGCATGCATGCCAGGAGATAACATGTGCATTCATTGAATCCATAAAAAGTGCAATTGAAGCTCATTTGGTTATTGAGCGTACAATCAGTAAACAATTCTGAAATGCGTCGATGTGCGTATTCAGACAAATCCATAATGTTCACTTGTATCCTATGACGTCTCTTAACAATCTTCGGCTTGACAAAGTAAAGTTTTAAATGCTGCTCTTCAGATGCGTGAAAGCCTTCTTATCTCCGGCTCTGAACATTTTGACATGTGTGTGATCAATACATGAAATTAAATTCAGCAATTTTTAGGAAAGCTTCATTCTCCGAGCCTCAGTGATCAAGAGGGGCCTTAGTCTGACATTTGCAGACTTTCAGAAAGCCGAGAATACAGAAGAGCCATTCATTTTTCTTCTTCTTCCGAGAAGTGTCTTATGTCAATAAATTATTCCAAGCTTCTCCGGAGTCATTACGCATTTATTTTGATCTTGCTTCATAATTCACAGACTGCCGCACAATGTATTTTCTCAAAATGCGGGTAATTCGTTGATGCAGAGCGAAGTTATGATTCATTTATACTGCTGTGACAGAATAATACGGACATGTCAAAATGCATTAAAACTGCTCAATGTCTCGCTTTTATTTTTAGATCCAATTGAGATTTTACTGATCTTGAAAAATATACAGTGTTCTGTGTTTACTTCACCTTTTGGAGACGATGTGTTATTGTCCCAATTAATTTGTTATTCCTGTCACCGCAGGCATGGTACGCGTCAAACCTGTCATCTCTCTCTGCTCCGCATCTCCAGGAAGAATGCCATTTAATTTCAGTGTAACTCCTTTATAACAGGAGAGAGTTTTTACTGAGAGGCTCTTAAGCTAAGTAAACACTGATTTGATTGCTCATCAGAGTGATGTATGGTAAATCAAGGGTGTCTTTGCTCATCTTAGCTCAGAGATTGCATGTGCTTTAAAATGCCTTCAGTTAGAGATTCAGAGCGTGTGAAGACAGAGCGCCTGTTTTGATGCTCATCATGAAGGCATAATCTGACCATTTAGCTCTCTCTCTCTGTGAAATGTGAATATTTGTTTTTATTGCTCATAGATAAGGGTCGAGTGCACATGCAAAATATAAAGCGGGCGGCTGACTGGTTCAGGCTAAAAGCTGATTTAAGAGGGCCTTCATAGGTCTATAATACGAACAGTCTTTAGTATACAATTTAAACTGTACATTTTGGTGTACAGTTGGATACATAAACACTTAAGTGGATTCAGTTTTTTTTTTTACTTCTCTTTTTAATTTAATCAGAAACAAATATGAGGCATTCATAGGTTGATTTACTTTTAAATGCAACACTTTGCTGATTTTTAAGTGTGGGACAGGAATCAGAAAGGAGGTTTGGAAACCTGTTTGAAAACAGTCACAACCTTTTTTATTTATTTATTTATTTTTATGTCCCATTGGTGACACCAGTAGAACAGAAATTACACTTGTTGTCTTAAGGAATGCAAATTTAATGTAAAAAAAATATATATAACAAAATAAATCTACCACCAACATTTCTATATATTGGGAAAAAAGAAAAAAAAAAAAAAAAAAAAAAAATATATATATATATATATATATATGTATATGTATATAAAAAGCTTGAATTCATGTCTGAATTCATGACAGTATCATCCATTTGTAGAACTGCCGAAACGTATGGTTGTTAGCAGCATTACATTTAGCATGGATACTTCTGAGCTCTGCTGTGCACAGCATGCTGCTAGTTAAGATGTTGGTAAACCATTACTTGATTAAAATATCCTGGGACCTAGGTGTAATGTGAGACTATTTGCTTTTTAGCATGTGTTTTGTTAACAGACATTATATGCTGCAGCCAGTTAAAGCTGTAAAGAGCTGAGGCCTGTGGGGAGAGAAGATCCTCTCTAAGAATAGCACCACAACACTGTCTTTAATCCCACGGTTAAAGATTACTTAACCATAAAGTATCAGTAGTTGGAGGCCGCTCAGGGCCAGGATAAATTTAGACTAGGAGAGTTTAAATACACTGTGCCTCTATCTGGTGTTTTATGTGTGTTTAGGATTGTGACCTAAGCAAGCCTTCATTATAAAAAGCCTGTTTCTGCTTCATAGTAATAATATAAGAAATCATACTATGAGAAGCTTCAACTATGAGATATAAAGACACATTATGTGATTTAAGTCACATTTGGGAAATATAAAGCCACCAATTACAAATTGCGAAAAAGAAAGTTGAAGTATAAAATTGAGACTGTGAGATTGCACTAAAAACTTACTAATGATACTAAAAATTATACTACTAATTATTCACCTTTGTGTTGTTTCAAACCTGTAAGTTCTCTTTTCACCTTCAGAACACAAATTAAGATATTTTTGATGAAATCCAAAAGATTTATGATCCATATCTTCTGAAGAAGGTCTAACAGGACCTTTGGAATAATATGAGGGTGAGTAATTAATAACAGAATTTTAATTTTTGGGTGATCTTACATCCACACCTGGCTCCACCTTCACCCAGTCACCTATGCTCACTCTCACCTGAAGTACTGATCACCACCACCTGACAACACCACCTGGATCCAATCAAGACACTCATCAGCCACCACATAAAAGCACACTCCACTCGTCGTCCGAGCTCGTATTTACGAAAGTGGACTCACTTCACTCGAACTATTACTCTGATACTTACCTCTACTTTTACCTACTCCCTTCTAGCTCCTCACTCCTCCATGTGTCTCCTGGTCCCAAGGATTTCCTTTTCGTCTCTCCAGCGTCTGTGGTGTGTGGGTTGTGGTCATTCAGTCAGTCTGTGTCCGTCACTGTGTCCGTCATCATTGTCTCCATTTACCTCACCTCTTCAAAGACTGTTGTATCCAATTTATTCTGTTTAACTAAATATTGTTACTCAATTATCACCTGGGTACCATCCGCTTCATTACAGAAGCTCGAACCAAAACCGAAGCAGAGAATGTACGGAGCCAAGGAAATCCTTCACCGCCACAAGGGTCCTGGTTTAGGTACACATGGTCGCAACACCATTCTATGCCTGCGCTACAGCGCGTGAAGAGTGCCCCACTAAGTTTGCGCTGCAGGAACCTGCCCCTCCTGACTGCCCACCAGGCGCCACCTTTCCTAGGCACCCACACAAGTTATGGCACCTGAGGGTGGTGAATCTCCCCAAGAAAATTTTGAGGGGGCCAGTATAGCCATGACTGTGGAAAGGGTGGGTGGGTGTTTGGACTTGAGACCCGGTAACTCCCAAGGGTCCCGATCCACCATGCCTTCCAGTGGCTCCAGATCTGCCATGGCCTCCCGAGACTTCCGATCTGCCATGGCCTTCCAGGCCTTCTGATCCATTATGCCGACAGAAAGTATTCCATCTACATTCAAGATCAAAACTATCTCCGTCTGTGTTACTCACCTCTTCAAAGACTGTTGTATCTTATTCATTCATAAATATTGTTACTCACTTATCTGGGTTCCGTCCGCTTTATTACAATCTATCCCTTTAAAGTCACTATTATGAGATATTATAGATAATTGTCAAATGTATGTTCACAAATGTGATATATAGTAACAACTGTGAGATTTGAAGACATGTGTGAGATATCAACTGTTAAGATGTCTGAAGATAAGATGTCATCACAGTTGTGCGTTTCTAAATGTACACTAATAATGTATCATTATAAATGTGAAAATAAAAGCCATATTGTGAGATTTAAAGTCACTTTGGAAAATGTGAGAAATTCACAACTGTGAGATTTCTTTCTCCAAACATAATTTGAAAGTTATATTAAAATATTTCAGAAATAAACACTCAAAAGGATTTTATTAAATTTTTCAAGATTTACATTTGCAAATTTTGTTATTTCAGGGTTTCAACATTAAAAGTGTGACCTGTGATGGCATGAAGCTGAATGTGTGGGACATTGGAGGACAGAGGAAGATTCGACCATTCTGGAAGAAGTACCTGGAAAACACAGATTTATTGGTAGGACAGCAGTGTTCAGGCGGAGATTTCTGAAGTTACCATTCTCAGTGACACTGACCATGCTGAGAATATTTACAGTCACATATGTAATTATATTTCTGTTTTGTGTATCACTCCAAAATATTTTTTTCTCTCTTTAATAGTCCCTTTTCTCTCTCCCTTTAGATTTATGTGATTGACAGTGCAGACAAAAAGAGATTTGAGGAAACAGGATTGGTAAGACTACACATCTGTGACAATCACAGCTTCTCATTTTTTTGTGAAAAGCATTTTATCTCTAATAATCGCCTCTAATTTCCTTCACTTACACAGGCTGGGTATGTGTAGTCTCCAGACTCAATTGAAACAGCTGTCAGCACAGAACAAATGACATCTTATTCTATGTGATTTCTAAATGAAATTATTTTAAAGGAAAAATTTTTCAGGATGTATTGCTTTAAACATTTAATTGCATATCATTAATTAATTAGTGCTGAAATGGCAATTAACTGTTACATTATTTTGTACTAAAAACATTTTTTATTTAATCGCACAAAGTAAAAAGTTAACGTATGTGTATATATATATATATATATATATATATGTACAGGTGCATCTTTTTTGAATATCGTGAAAAAGTTAATTTATTTTGTAGCTTATTTCAAAAAGTGAATCTTCAATATATTCTAAATTCATCACATGTACACTAAAACATTTCAAATCTTCTGAAATTGTTTACTTTTCATGTGATAAATCTAAACGTTTTTTTTTTTGTTTGTTTGTTTTTTGATAATTGCTTACAGCTAATTAAAGTAAAAAATCTTAAAATATTAAAATATTTACATTTGCGTTTCAATAAATTACCATCCCTACAGTGTATATTCTAGGTATCTCTTGTTCTTTGAAACTACAATAATGGGGAGGACTGCTGACTTTGTGACAAAACACAAAATTGACACCCTTCACAAAGAAAGTAAGTCACAGGTAATTACTGAAAGGGCTGGCTGTTGACAGAATGCTGTATCAAAGCATATTAAATGCAAAGTTGACTGGTAGAAATTTGGTCATAAAAGGTGCACAAGCAAAAGGAATAACAACAAAATTGAACAGCTGTGGGGGAAAGATGCATACTGGGAAATGGAGTCTGGATGTGGAAACAGAAACAAAAACACATAGAGTTCTTAGAGAGCTGGAGTGCCATCAACAGCTGGGCGTGACATAGCCCCCCCCCTTAAGGAGCGGCTTCCAGACGCTCCTGATGCTGAAAATGGTGGAACAACCACCAGGAAATGCCCACCTGGGTGGAATCCATGAAGAACATGCTCACCAGGGCCAACCAGACTGTTCTAGTACCCTCCAGGGCGGGGCGGAAGCCCACCTAGCCAGCTTAGATGGAGGAGAGATCCACCGGTGCGGAGCAGGTGGCGGAGAAGCCTTCCGGTGCGGAACATGTGGCGGAGAAGCCTTCCCGAGGTGGAGACCTCCTCCTGGGCATACCGGGCAGGGAAGATTCCTTCCAGGGTGGATCGGGTGGCGGGAACGCCCACCTGGGCGGAACAGATAGCAAGGCCATCTTCCAAGGCGGAGTGGAGGGCGCCAAAGCCCTTCTGGTTTGGTCAGACAATGGAAACGCCCTCCGAGACTGAACAGGTAGTGAAAGCGCCCTCCTGAAACGAACAGTCAATGATATCGCCCTTCGAGACTGAACAGGCGGTTTTAGCGCCCTTCTAGGATAAACAGACAGAAATTGCGCCCTCCGTGACCAACCAGACAATGAAAGCGCCCACCTGAGCCGAACAGACTGACATGGCGCCCTTCGTGACCAAACTGACAATGAGTGCGCCCTTCGCGGTTGGACCGTTTGTGGAAGCGCCCTTTGGGACCAAACAGACAGTGGTAGCATCCCTCTGAACCCTCCAGACCGTGACCCAGCCACCTCCACGGGTTGAGCAGCCACGAATGGGGGCTCTGGAGAATCTACGGCAGATACCGACTTCTCCAGAGATGTTGCAGCCATAAGTGGACCCATTGGAGTATCTGAGCCTCCCACAGGCTCCGGAGGTTCTGGCCCTGGGACCTCAAAGTCTACGAGGAGCTCGGGTGGTCGGTGTATCACTACTGGCTCTGGCGCTTCTGGCAATACCCAATCTGGTCCACCGAGGGTCCGGATCACAGACAGGGTCTGGCAGATCCGGCCACACAGGATCTGGATCACAGACTGGATCTGCGGCTCGTTTGGCTGCGTAACCGTTACCGATTGGAGTGAACATGGCCCCTCGTACCGTGCTACAGGAATGGGACCCGTTACTGAATGGATGGGAACCATGAGGGCCTTCAACAGCTCGTCAAACTGTGCGCCCGACCCCTCTCGCTGTGAACTGATGTCAGCACCCGTCACTAGCATTTCAGGGATAGCTAATACGGGTGATGGCTTCTCCGGCTGGAAAACCAGAATCGACTGGGCGGAAAACAGCACCTGAGGCTGTCTTACCGGAATTAGCTTGGTGGAAAGCGGCCCCTGTCGCTGTGAAATGCTAGGTCGGCGTCCATGGAGTCGGCCGCCATCTTGGAGTCAGCTGCCAGAGTTCTTAGAGAGCTGGAGTGCCATCAACAGTCTTTAGCTGGCAGCTCCAGCTGGGCGTGACACACACACACATATATATATATATATATGTATAAAATATATAACTATATTATAGTTTACTAGTTTACAATAAATGTTACTATCGGGGATTTTTAAGATAAGATTTGCTTTCTTAGTTGGGGACTCTTAATTTCTAGCGAATATCGTGATTATAAAGATCCTATTTAAAATGAGCTGATCTAGAAAATGATGTACCTCCATTTAATAATGAAATACCTTTGGCTGAAAATTGAGTGTTTAATCTTGAAATTATACATACAAACCAGTTTCCTATATGATTCTGTTCAGTGCTTTGACACAATCTGCATTGTTAAAAGCACTATATAAATAAAGGTGATCGATTGACTAATTGATTGGTTGATATGATTTTGAAGATAAAATGTTTTAATATTAAGATAAATTAACTAATATATATTAACTGTGTTTAAATATTGTCTGGCCGACTGAACATCTTGTCGCTACCGTCGAAGTGCAACGAGCCAGTTCTTCCTAGCATCAGATTGTGGCTAATCACTCGGGTCCATGTAAAAACAATAAATGATTTCGAAATCAACAAATGAAGCACCCATTCCGGGCAACAAAAACCAACAACAACTATATCAAGTAAATTCAAACATCAAGGCCCCATTTTCACCGAAATTGCCCACAATCATATCAACATACAACGTTTGAACACTTAGGAATCCTGGCAAACTTCACCAGCTAATACATGGGTGTATTGAACAAGGAATTGAAATTGTCGCCATACAAGAACAAAACGATCGGGCCTCATGTCTTCCACAAAGAAAGCAATGAGAACGGTAAGAGGCTAGTTGACTTTTGTAAAATGGCCAACATTAGACCAGTGCAAGCAAGATTTCCACAGCCGAAGTCAAGAAATTGGACCTGGCAACATCCAAGTAACAGGGACAAAGATCAAAGACAAGAGCCTACAATACAGTCGAGTGTGGTTCAGACCACAGAATTGTCAGTGCCCGAATCAAGATCAAATTACGAGTAGAGCGACAAAACAAATGTACCAGAACGAAATTCGACTGGGCGAAGCTCAAAAGAGAGTGAACAACTTCAGGCTCAGTTCAACGTAGCCGTCGAAGGTCGAATAAATAACAAAAATGACCTGCGCGAGGAATGGAAAAACAGATTAGTTAGTCAGAGTCATCAAGACCATATACAACAACTCCAAAAGCGCAGTCTTGGTCGAAGGAGGACTCACGGAGGAATTCGAAATAACAACTGTTCTTCAAAGCGACACCCTAGCACTTTTTCTCTTCATCATCGTCATCAATTATGTCCTTAAGAATGCAGAACTCAATCATGCGACAACTCACGGCATCAACGAAGGTGAAAATGGCTTTGTCACACAACCAAGGCAATGTCGACGACAACCAGCAACAGCAAGCTTCAACCTTGATTATGCTGATGACCTTGCACTTTTAGAAGGCAACCTAGAAATCTCAATCTCAACTCAACGAATTGCCAAACAAGCCGAGCAAGTAAGACTTGTGGTGAATGTAAAGAAAACCGAAGCATTCACCAACCAAGATAAAAGCAAGGACTTGGAGCTAGGTCATCAAAAGGGTCAACAACTTCTAGTACTTGGGATCAATGGTTAAGTCGAGTGAAACCGACATCAGTGTAAGAAAAGCCATAGCA
>JAUMHI010000025.1:5374806-5413500 GCA_032359435.1 Enteromius unitaeniatus
AAGATTCCTGAGGCTTTTAAAAACTCCCAGCCTGGTTCATTACTCAAAACCGCAATCATGGGTAAGACTGCCGACTTTATCACTGATGAACTATCGACTGATGAACTTTATCACAATATGCTAATTTTTCTATTACTAATAGTAGTAGTTATTATTTCACGAGTTCGCGCTTCCTCATATCAAAATAAATGCAGATTTGGTGTGCTGTCTGGTGGGGCGAGCCGAGAAGAACGGCGTACACAGAGCCCTAGTGAATTGAACCCTAGCGAGGTGCCCTGCGTGCCCTCCACCTGACCCGAGAAGGAAGGCGCGAGAGAGGGGGGGAGAAGGGGAGGTGGTGGGATGCACAAATGACGAGATACGGTAGGGAGGAAAACGGGTTCATGTAAAGTGGAAGGATTGGCCGGTGAGATAGGATAATTGATTAGATAATGCCAAGCCATGTGTGTTTGATTATCGTTACGCTCCTCCCTTTTTTGCAAAACGTCCCTTATATTACATAGTAGTACATATACTATTCATTTTTATTTTTAATTAAATTATAATTGACCTTAAATACAAAAAAAAAAAACCCACTAAAAAAACTTTCAAATATTTAAATATGAAAGCAATCAATACAAGTCACATTTATATTATATATGCTCAATGTGTAAGAGATTTGTGGCATACCACCAGGGAGGCCAGGCACTGGCTCCAGTCTGATTCCACTCTCCGTCACCCCATCCTTCTCTTTTCCTCGAGCTGCTTGTGACCTGAACGACACACAAAACATTCAGAACGACCTCCACACAAACTGTTCAAATTACAGATTTTTTCTTGCACGATTAGAGACCAACCTGCCCCATTTAACATTAAGTCGACGTCCATTAATGATGAGTTTATTAAAAGACTTCTCAGCAGCCGTCTCTGCAGCCTGCCGTGTAGCAAACTGGATGAAAGCACACTGCTGCCTTTGAACGATGGTGATGGTACGAATCTCCCCAAACTGGTAGAAGTGGTTTCTTTTGGAAAAAAGTAAGTCATATTCTTTAATCAAGAAATGACACATAAAAGTTTTTGCTTTTTTTAAATATATTTTTTGGTTTCATTTATTTTTACTTCAGTTTAAGTCATTATCTATTTCCAGCTAGTAATTTTATTTATTGCAGTTGGATGTCAAGGCAATATTTTAGTGCATATTTTTTATAATTTTAGCTACATGAACTGTGAAAAGCATTTACCTGAGCTCAGAGTCTGTAACATCTTCTCCCAGCCCTCCAATGTAGAGTGTTGTGATGGACTTGTCCTCCGGTGTGTCCAGTCTGGGCATGGAGGAGGCCCGTGTCAGGAGTTTGTTAGCCACAGGATCATTAATTCCATAGTAACGGTCCTTAATATTCTGATCAGCCAATGGGTCATCTGGATCTGTGGGCTTCTCGTGCCTGCAATATTATAGCAATGCATTTCAAAATTCACCATTGCTCATACATAACTCACAACAAGCATATTTCATTAAAGGAAGTGGCTTCATAAAATGCATGAGGTTTATCAAGCAAGCAACATGATGCAACTCAAACACCAAAATGAAACGGAGCATTGGGAGTCATAATTGTATACCTATAAAAGATTCTTGAGGTGTTGCTCACCTGTATGGACATTCTTCACCTCTCTTGCACTCGCCTTTCACCCAGAAGGAACAGATGTGTGGTCTGTTCCTCTTGTAATACGGTGTGGTACGAGCCAGTTTCAGCAGCATATCACTGCTGCTCGGTGCCTTTCCAAGCAGCCCCACAGGTCTTGTGCCATCAGAGTTAGCAATCTGGAAGACAAACATAATAATTTGACCCACAGATACTTAAAGCTGTTTAGTACTATGCTTTGTTGCCATGTGGAAACCATTAAAGGTTTCTTATTTACCAACAAATACATCATAAAACATGAATACATATGTAATGTACAGGCCAATTACCTCTCTCTCCATATTCTGAGTGTAATACTCCTTATTCACATCTGACCTGGGTACTTCATCTTTAACGGACAGCCCGGTGTCCCGAACCTGAATGGGCAAACCTGTCCAAAAATAAATAAATAAATAAAATTATTTAACAATCTGTACAACAACACTGCAAAATTCCTATCAACCTGACAAACTAACGTCAAAATAATTTTACTAACAGATACTTAGTTATAGGCCACAAATGAAACATTACCGTATTCCAGATCCAAAAGGCAGGTTTGACAGACATTTTTCATTTTACTGCAGGTCTGACACACTTCTGTCTTCTTAAAGCGCATCCTGACCCCAGGACACCAGCGGAACACAGTGAAGGGACGTGCACAGATCTAGAGGACAGGAAATATCAGAAAGAAAACGCTGCAGTTCAGAAATGTGGGGGGAAAAAATATAGTGTGTCATTTTCAAGACAGGCTTCCCACACTTTTTGACCAATGTATTTCCAAGGCTTCATCATGACCTGGATAAGAATTTTGAAAATAATTTAAAAAAAGATCATGAGTTTGGCATGAGTTTCCATTTGTATTACAGGCACTAAGGTTTGGAATTAATATTAATTATGGCATAAAACAATCTGAGATGACTGTGGGAACCCCATCAAGACAACATTTAGCATTTTTAAGAGGATGAACACAGCAGTACCTTGCACTCCTTGCCAAATTTCTCTTTGGTCTGTTAAAACAAAAGTATGCACAGAGTGAAAATGTGTTCAAACACAAAAAAATTCAACTACATGTAAATTCAGATTAAATGAATAATTAAATTAAGTACTACACCTACTCAACTTACCATCCGGATGTAAGGGTTTTCTCCCAAACATGTTTGGCAGAGTATGGGAAAATCCTGTTCAAATAAGAAAAGGTCAGTCCTGTACATGCACGAACCTATTAATAAATAAACGTGTTCTATACGTATGTAACATTCATTTAACAACAATGAAAAAAATATTACTCATATCAAAAATTATTAATGTTATAAACAAATGAATAACTCATTCACATTGTAATGTACATAATTAGTTATATGCAACCTATATAGTTCATTTAATTTCTCCTCATGTTATTTCAACATCAATGGGATGGTTATTAGCCTGTACAGTAAAGATCAATAACAACACAGAGACTTGGATAGACCTTCACGCTATTCTGTTCTATTCGGTGCCAGTCTATACAGTACATTTATATACAACATTTTAACTATTTATCTGAGAGGACTATAAATGCTGAAAGGGGTTTCATTAGCCATGAGCTTTGCCAGAATAGGAAAATAGAAGGCGTTGATTTGGCGAGTTCAAACAAAGCCAGTCTTGATTAGTAATACGGTACTCCTTATATATTCTTAAACAAAAATATTTATATACTCACCGAATCTTCCCAGTTTTGTCTGTTGTAAGTGTTAGAGCCTAAAGACGTCGCCATTGCTACAGGCTAGCGCGAACAGAACCCTTACCAACAATGCTTTGCGTCTAATAGGCCTGGGAATTAGTCACAGCGCCACCTGCTGTTATGGAGGCATTATACACATCTCGCCTCGAGCGGGATTGAAAAAGTTGGTAATGATTTAATTAAAGGTAATGTAATATTCTGAAACTTTCTGAAACAATCCCTCACTTACTTGGTTTTCAAGTTCACTCAAAGTCTGGAGAAAGACATTAGTGTCTGCCTTCACTCTTTATCAGGTGAAACCACTGCCATAAAAGTAGATACATATCGACAGTTTTGAGGAAAGTTACTTGCATTACAATATTGCGTTACTCCCTAAAAAAGTAACTAATTACATTACTTAGTTACTTTTCAAGGAAAGTGAAGCATTACGTTACTTTTTTAATATGGACAGAGTTAAGAGTTATAGTTTTTGCTATAAATAGAACTTCTTATAATAAAAACAAATGTAAAAGCACGCCAAAAAGTGTCACAAATAAACCTCAGGCTGAAAGTAAATTCACATCTGTAAAGCACTCTTCAGCAATAAAAAACAATGAAGCGCAATAGTTAGCTTTTAAAGTCATTAATGTTGAACTGGATCATCAAAAGTCAGCAGCAAAGACATTGATTAATAAAATGGGATTAGATACATTTGTTTAATTTAATTATAGACCGCGTCATATTCTGAGTTTATCTTAATTCATTTTGATGAATACTGAATCTGTTTTTTGAGAATGAGATGAATTAATGCACATTCACATTTAGTCTAGAACTACACTGTATTCACACAATGTGCACAATGTCTCTGTATTTCCCAACATGGAGTCAGGAGACTTGCCAGTCAATAAATAAGAAGACAAAGTAACCGGCGTTACTAGTAACTCAGTTATATTACTCTAAAATTAAAAAGTAATGTGTTACTTTACTAGTTACTTGGAAAAAGTAGGCTAATATTATTATGTAACTCTTGTTACTTGTAATGAGTTACCCCCAACATTGGTTATTGATGAATATTTTGTATAATTTCTTTAAATCTAACATCCACAGATGCTAATATAAGAAAAAAATCTGTAATATTACTGTATTTTATAGGCTTTTCTTTAAATGTGTTTTTTAATTAAATAAATTGTGCTTTGCCTTCAACATTGTCAAGATTTAAACTGATTACTAGGGTGCATTTATTTTAATATCCTCTGATTTGAAAATGTATACATTTTTTTCTGTGTTAAAGTTTGAATGCGCAAGGGCATGTTTGGGAATTATTATTGTAGCCTACCCTATTTTATCACAGTTTTGTAACATTTAGCAACAAATATAATTATATACTTACACAGTTTCTTTCATCTATGTATCTGAAATGGACTGTGGTAATGTTATTGCAATTCAAAGATCCACTTTTGGTATTTTGCATAACTCACTAAAGCTGCGCTTTGACTGCATTGTGGATGGAGTCAACATATGTCATGTCCTAGGATGTACAAAGCAACGTAGGATGAGCAATAGCATAATATCCACTCAAATGTCATTATAGTCCCTAGCCCATTAGTGTCAAGCACTGAAGGCCATGTGATTTAAGACACCGCGGCTTATAAATAAAGAGTGACTGAGACTGTGTAGACTGACTCTTCACTACAACTGATAAATGCACAATGTCAAGGTCTGTCAGGTTTATACTTTTGATTTTATAAATCTAGGTTTGGAGGGTGTTTGTGTGTCCATCCCTCCATCTGTCTATGTATTTATCTATCTACCTGCTGCATTTTGTACGATTTTGTTACGGTTTGCACAAAATACCTCTTACATAAAATACACACAAACTCTGTAACTACGTACATTAATTATCTATCAATGCAGAGGACGCTGATCACTTCTAATATCCGTCAACGAGTTTGTCCGCTTCTATCCCGCAGCGTTGCTGCCCACTAGCGGCGAGTTCGTGCGCTGCAGCCTGTGAGGGAGCTCTAGCCTGTGGAGAAGAGGGAGTCCAGTGTGTGCGAGAGGGACAGTCAGGCTCCAGTTCTGTTGGGTTCAGCCCAGCAGAGACGCACGGCTTACTCTGTACTCGGACCGGTACCTTCGATTCTCCCTAAAGCAGAAGGCTTGCATTATCCGGCTGAATACCTCCCGTGCTACATGCATATTTCAGGATTGAAGAGTGTCTCACTGCAGCTGGCTTGATATTAACTTGGTGAGTGGATCTTTGTATTCTGGATTAACGTTAGCTAACTTGCTAATATGCAAACTGAACGAATTTTGCAAAAGAAAAAAAAATGCCTCAGTTGGTTTAACGTTAGGTTTTGTCTAACGATAGGTTGAATTATTAGAACAGCTCAGAGATAATGGCTATGGTGTTTAGTTGGAATGGGTAGCAGGCTAGGTTCTGTGTGTCCGTCTTTAGCATAACAGCTATGTTTCAAAACGTAATGTTAGCGAGTTGTCTATGCAGACAGCATTTTGGGCGTGTTCGAGCGAGTCCCAAAAAGCTGTCTAGGTAGGCAGCTCCCTAGGTTTCAAAACACCGTTCAAAGTCTCTCTGGATTGAACCCCATTTACCTTCTCCACAGTTTAGCCTAGCTTAGCCAGTCTGCTACTGCTCTGGACCTATTTTGTGTTGTATAAACATACATTGCCCCCAATATTTAGTAAAAGCTTCTGTAAGCGTGAAACAGCGCTGGAAATGAGGTTTTATGTGGTAGTTTTATCCGTCCACCCCAGCCCAACTCGACATTAGCCGCCGTCCTGAATCTAAACGGTTCGACTAACGTTAGCTGTTAGCAAGCTAACAAGCCAGAGGAGAGAAAGAAGTTTGGACTGTATTAAGTCCATATTCTCCTGCGTTTGAATTGGATTATTTGGGAACTTCTGTGGTTGTTTGAACGATTACAGGTCAGTATCCGCCTCTCTCTAGAGTTGTGGTTAATATCTAATGTATTTCCATTTGTTACTCGAAACACGTTAGTTGTGTGGGTGCACGCTATGAATTTAGCTGTTTTTGTTTTGTCAAATCTTTTACATGCTCAGTTTACAACTGTAAAGGAGAGCAGCCTGGTGTTGAACCAAGCCTAAAGGTTATGTTTTTGTAAAGCTGAAAATGTCATCGTTAACCGTATGTGGAACCCAAATCAGTTCTTATGCAGAATAAACAAAACTATGACAGAATTGACTAAATATTGTCAAATCTCCTGATCAGTAGATAGTGTGACTTCCACAAACAAACCAGTGTTTGTTTGCAGGGTTGAGGGAAAAAAAAAAAAGAATGTGCATGTTCGTTTTATAATTAGATTTGTGGCTTTATTTAAGCCTTTTATGTATTAGGGAGCTCATAAATACGTTATAGTGCTGATGAAGTAATTGGAGTCTTAAGGTCTCTCATTGAGATTTAGATTAACCTTCATATGTCGAGAAATGTAGCCGCTCTGGTCAAAACGAATTGGAAGCCCACCCGATAAACAACGTTGAACAAATATTTTTTGAGCATGCTTATTTAACTGGGGTACACTGACTCTCTGTCTGAGCAGGGTCTTTGGGAAATATTGGCTGTAGGCGCTGAAAAACAGCTTTGTGGGCAATCAGTGCATTGGTTGCGGGTGGAATATCTGTTATTGCACAGCAAAACATGTTGGGGCAGCAGAGTGGTTTGTCTCTGGGATTAGGACGAGAGGCTGTTGTTTTGCTGGTTGAAAAGCTGCATCTGAATGGAAAGGTTAGAAGATTCAATAATGAGAAATGACAGGCATTCTGAACCTCCTCGTTGAATAGCCAGAGACGTTGAATGTCTGTGCTCATGCCGGTATTTATCTCTGGTTTGAATGTGAATGGCGGAGTCAGATGGAAACTGGGGGCATGGAAATGGGTGGCTCACAATTTGTGTGGCTCTGTGTGAAGCAAGATAAATATCAAATTGAGTTTTTCATTAAAGAAAGGAAAAAGACCTTGCCGGCAATGCAGAAAGAACCCGAGTATGACCTCGAGTCAATAAAGGAAGATTTCAGACTGCCTCTGGCTAGCAGCGGAGAGCTGAGAGTGGTAAACTTTGAGTCGGCTAGTTGTGTGGCTGTCTCGACATCAGATCTAATGTTTGTCTTCCGTTCATTGAGCAGTACATTTTGACATGCACACTTTAAAGGGATATTTAAAAGTTTAATACAAGTTAAGCTCAATGTAATGGTTATTTTAATAATGTATCTGTTGATTAATTCACAATCAAGTGTATATGTAGGAAAAATTAATGTATCATTTTAAATGTAAAATATAATTTCTGTACTGAGAAAAACAGGAATAAATTTACACTACTGTTAGCTAAGCTAAACACAAATGCCTAAAGCTAACCTTTCCTTGTAATGACTTGCTGTGAGAACCTGTTGTCCAACAAGAGAGAACAATGTTTTTACTCCACGATACAAGGCAAATGCTGCTTTTTGTGATTTGAAGTGGCTTCTTCTATAATAAAATATATTCTATAATGTATGGCGATTAGCAGTGGATGATAAATATACTTAATTATTATCATAATTATTACCAAAAATGGCTTAAAGAACATGGATAAACCATATATTTGTGCGGTCAAGTGTTTTTTGTATACGTGTTATCATTCGAAAAGTTTAAATCTTCTGTTTACTTAATTATGATAGCAATACCTTTGTCCATATTAGGAAACTCCTGGAGCATCATCATTCTGTTTCGTCCAGTATGAATGAAACTCACAATATGTATTTATAGTTGTATAATGGAGAGTCCATGGTACTTTGGGTAAGTAGTATTATTTGTTTTCAAGTATTGGTTATGGCACCATTTAAGTGCCGGTACAGTTTTAAAGCATCATCACGGCTATTGTAAAAAAACAAACAAAAAAAAACCCTAACCCTAACCCAACCCTAAATATAAGCATCAAATGGCGTTATACACTGAGAAAAAAAATTAATTTAACACTCCGGCAGAGACACTTTTCATGTAGCAGCTTTTTTAAATTATCGGTTATTATAGATTTGATTAGTTCTTGCTATAATATTGCTTACTGTAAAAATTATTTGAGCCTAAGCATAACATTTGTAATTTGTAAAAAACATGCCCCCAGTTTCACAGACAAGGCTTAAGCTAGTCCCAGACTGAATTGCATGTTTGAGCTGTCTCAGATGAAAAAATCTTGCTCTGTCATATCTTAAAACATGTCAGTGTCATTGTTCTGTGTTAAGATACACCTGGAATATTTTCATATAAGGCATTTTTGTAAAAGTTGCTTAAATAGCTTAGCTTAAGCCAGGACTAGGCATTAGTTAAATTAAGCCCCGTTTATGAAACCGGGCCTAATTCTTCTTATTATTTTTTGAGTGTAGTATTTGAAGTAAGTTGAATATTGTATATAAGTAATTGAATATAAATTTCCACATTAAATCCAAAATCATGCAAATATGCATATTGCATGTTATGGCTATACCGTTATCTGCCCCATTCACTACTATTGTAAGTGCCGCCTATTCAGTTTTTGCTTTTTTATTTAAAGGAAAGAATAGATACGTTTAAACAATGTTTATGATATTTTTTTGAGATATGGGTTTTAAAATAATTTTGTAACCCTGAGCTAAATGTTTATGCAGAATGAGGCTAGCAGCAGATGATTTTCATATGAGTTTGGTATATTTGTGCCAACAGCAATAACGCCTACCGCATTCCAAGTTCAGATATTGTGACCCTTTTCCCTCAGGTTAAAATCCCCTTTACTAGCGGATTGGACCTGGCTGATACTGCAGTCTGTAGCGCATCTAATGCTCTTGAGCTCTTGCTGTGCAGTGCCATGGGTTCACCTCTCATGACTAGATAGAGCCAGGGGGGTGGTCTGCAACAAGCAATCAGGCAAATTAAGCAGGGCAGTGGGAAGCGGAGTGCGCTTAGAGCTTGATTTTTACTCCTGCAGCACATCAATAGCTTAGCTTTTTTCTCTGTTTCTCTGAATAGCAGCGTTTTTGATGCAAGAAACATTAGGACAAGTGGATTTACGTAACTGATAATGGAAATGATTTTGAATCTCTATAGTTGCTGTTTACTGACATTAAAACAAAGCTTTCAAATGACTAGTTTTTGCATAATGTGATCACGTATTTGGCTTTGAAATAATTATGAATGATAGTAATAATATCCCAAATTGCATGGGAGCAATGCATTTGAGTTGATCAAAATATTCCTGTGATCACTGGATTTCAAAAGGTATGATTTTAAAATTCTAGTTTGATCCTTAACTTGATTTGGTATATTTTTCCTTCTGTTGTTCCTAATCCTAACCTTTATGACTTTCCAATTTCCCAGCTGATCTTGTTTGGAAGCAGTGGTTTTAAGTTTAAGATTTCAAAGTTTAAGAAAAAAAAAAAATTTAAGTTGTCCGTATGCCTTCTGAAGTTTTATGATTATGGATGCACAAAATATATCACACATGTATAGCTGTTGTTTATTTATGCACACTTCTAATATTGTCAGTGTCACTTTGGGATGTAAAATAGGTTAGTTTATATATATATATATATATATTCTGATTCAATAATAGCCAAATGTTTATTTTTAGGCATTTATGCCAATGTGAGTCATTTTGGCTGTTTCGGTCTCGTAGGTGTAGGTTTATTCTCTGAATCCTATAATTTGCTATTCCTTAACTTCTTGGTATGTCAACTAGTGCTTGAGATGAGATTTTAATTCAGGGTAATGAATTGAAAAAATATATAATAGCTATATCATTTATTAGTTTTGTCAGAACACTTTAATGAAGAAGCGTTAAAATATGCATTGCATAATCGTCATGTACAGATGATCAGCTATTCTTGAGAATTGGAAACGTATCATCATTTCGTGTTATTTTACTTCATCACCACCGTATATAGACCTCTGAACGTTGTTCCTGGAAGATGCATTAAGGCATCAAAAAGACATGCAAATGAGGCTTAATATCTTTCTTGGCTTAAGAAGTCTGATTGTTTTGAGTTAGAGTTTACGTTTTAGGACTAGCAAGAGCTATAAAAATGATTTGATTTGATTTTGAAGAAATAGGAGATAGATTCCATACTTAAAGGCCAGTGAGCAACAGTCCAGCATTATTGAGACACCTTTTGCCAGTCACCTTTTCTTCAGAAAATGTAAAGGTCGAGTTGTTTGTATGCTCTTGCCAGTTTCTTGAATGGTGGAGGACAGGGATATTGAAAAACATCTCATTTGTTGCATAACATAAGAGCCTGTGCTTTCCCCCTGTGTTTGATTAATGCTCAAATGTCTCATGGTTGATTAGTTGACATGAAGTACACACATGAATTAGCCTAATTGCTCTTCAGTAATTAAAGGCAGCTTCGTATGAAGAGCAAATTCTTGCCAAGGCTCAGCCGGCAAAGCTTGAAGTTTGAGCTGGTGATAGATAATGTATTGAACAGGCTCTGGAGTACATCCTTTTATAACTTCTCTTTTTTTTAATGTTTTTTGACAACTGACCCAAGATGGTGCTGGTTTCTGTTCATGTGAAATGTAAGTGTGCTTTGGGTCATTGACTGAAAGTCGGTCGTTTCTGCTGAGTGCAAACGCAACAGTTTTAATGACTGTGGTAATCTAAATGCTTAGCTGCTGCCCTTGAACTGTCTGTTTTGTTTCATTTGCTGTGACAGGCCTGCTTGTTATCAGCCTTTTTAGGGATTATCTGTTCATTTAACTGATCAAGAATATTGTGAAATCGCATGGACTGTGAAATATCAAATATTTTAGGTTTTACTTTATGCACTGAAAATAAATCTAGTGACTTTATAGGGCCCTATGAAATCCGTTAACCTTTTTGTTGTCGTTGCTTTTTATTTTTTTCCTATATATGCTTTTTCAGGTTTGATGGAAAGTTATATTAATTTTCCCAAGATTTTAGGTTTTCTATTTTAATTTTCCCATGAGTAATGTTTTCATGGTTTAATTGCATTTTAATAATTAAAACACATGTCTGATCAATTAAATGTATACATAATATTAGGGTAATAATAGGGCTCTGTAAAATGCTTTAGCATACATACTTTTTACTTTTTTTTTTTTTTTCCCCTAGGGATCAGATTATTTCAGGTCACCCCAACACCCCAAATGAAATTAAATTCGCATAAAGCTCATTCTGTTTTACCTAGCAACTAACAGATTATATGGTTGCATTTAAATGGCTATTTAGAACCACAAAGAATTCCTTTTATATAATATTCATTTTCTACTCTCATTGCACTCCGGGAAATCTGTACTATAATGCAGTTCGCTACACTGCAGCGTCACCGTCCGTTGTTGTGCAGCATGATGACGAGAAGCTTGCCAGTGGTTCTGTAACGCAATCACTCTTAATGCCATTGAAACGTCTGGGATTCTCTCTAAATCTAATGCTGATACGTTTCAGATGCATGTTATACAAGCAATTAACTCTATTGCTCTGCTACGGCAGTATTATCAAAATAATGGACACTTAGCAGAAACTCGACCAGCTGTTTTTCCACTGCTAATCTTTTAATGCTGAAAGGGGGAGGGGGCGAGGTAAAGGCATTTATTTTTCCTCTGAGTCCTGAAATTGTCCTTCATTTTCTTTTCATAAGCCCTCTTATCATTAAAAGGTCCTACAGTCTTTTAGGATCCATTAAACGTGAGCGTAATTGTGGGGTCGAACTAATCTTTCCAGTCTAATCTGTAGTATATCACAGAGAGGATGAATTTTCGCTGGTTAAGTCTGATCCAATCAGAGAGAAAATAATGCGCAATAGCAGTCAGGTCCTGTGTTTTATGTGCTAATATTGCCTCATTCAACCCTAGTGACATTGGGGTGGTGGAACTTAGAAAATGAGATGTGAAAAACACCAATCAGAGCCCAAGTGATTTGTGGAGGCCCCAGAAGAGCACTCGAGTGTGATCAAATCCTGGCTCGGGTTTCAAAAAAAACCTCATTATCTGTACTCCCACAAACACAATTTATCGCTCCACCCTGAAATGAATTCTTGCATACACCCTTAAATCACGCTTTTCCTCCCTCGCTTTAGCTACTATTTAGCGTTTCACAAGCTCTAGTGCTATAGTATCCCACATGCTTGTTTATACATCCAGGTACATGGTTGGATTTCGTGTACCTTGTCATCCTGTTCAAGGAGTTAAGGGGATGGTCCCACAGAGTGCTCCCCACCTGTGCCCTCTCTGCCAGCCCCCACGTCCCCTCCGACGCTGATTCTGTTGGACGTGCAGGGAAGAGTAATTAATCTCCAGGAGGAGCGTGCCAGATCAGAGCACTGCATAACAATTTGTCTTCTTTGTTGGGGCGTTGGCAAAATTTTTGCCTGGCGCGATCCCCCCTGCTCTCTTCCTGCTGGAACGTAACACCGAGCAAGCTGTCGCTTCGCCTCTCCGTCAACATGCCAGTGTTTGTGTTCGCTTCGCCCCAGTATCGGCTTCCGAGCAGGGGTACATCAGCAGCTGGCTGCTTATCTTTTGGCTTGCCTGAGACACTCCACTTCATTAATAGGTGCCAGTGTTGCTGTGATGGTGCCTGAAGGTCACATCCACATGTGGTCCACAATGCCCCGAGGTGAAAATAAACTTGAGTCAAGATCTAATCTAACAAATAAGGAATGTCACTTTTTTTTAATGTTTTATTGCTTTTTAGTTTAAAGGTGACATCGTGAAAATCTGACTCTGATTTTAAGTGTCAAATGAGGTCTCCAGTGCATCTACCAACCAAGGAAACATGAAAAAGAGTAACCCAGTAATTTTGTTTGAGTAAGTCTTTTTCTGCATGCGTCTAAAAGCGAGCACGTTCGCTCCCTTTTGATATTTCAAAGAATCTCATTATAATAAAACTGCCCCATAATCTGTAAATTTCCACCTGCTGCACCATCATTTTGATTTCACATGCGACAACGGTGTAGCAGTTCTAATGCAATGGCAAAAGTTTGATCAAAACATGCTAACTATTCTGTGTTTGGGTGCACAGATGAGCACCGTACACTATTTGGGGTCCCAGCCTCAGAGAATAAAGAACAATGGATTTGATTTATTAACTGTACGTTACTGCTGACACACATGTAATGTGAATTTTTTTTCCCAGCTGTTTACCTTCACAGACATAACCGATTGTTTTTGTAACTTGTGTGTTTTAAACATGTAAAATAAGAACATAGTTTAGTACTCGCAGCTGCTTTCTGCTCTGATCATAAGAGCATCACCATGCAAGGTTTAACCATAGATGACACATGGACTATTTTAACAATGAAAGTATTGAAAAATGGGTTTTAAAATGAACAATTTGGCAACGGTGTCATAAAAAACCTGAAATTGAACAATTGAAACTATCTTTTGTGTTTTATAGAAGTGATGCAGGTTTAGAATAACACGACAAGAGTAGATGAACTATCCCTTTAATACTGTGCAAAATAGTTGTTGCTATTTGACATTTCTTGATGAAATTGCTTAAACCCACTTTCATGTCTGAGATGTATTAACTTTTCCAAATAAGTTCCTCTTAAATTGTGCCATCTGGTCAAGTTTTTTCCTTCGCCACTCCAACATGCTTGCAGATTGAGTTCATTTGGAGAGATCAGACAAGTTTCTCAGTAACCAGCCCATTCTGGGTTAAATTTGTCTTAAGAAGGCCTGCACATTTCCTGACAGATGGACAGCATTTGGAAGAAAAAACAACTGTTCTTGCTCTGAATTTTTATAAGCTGTTGCTTGTAGGCTGGAGTCTGGTGAAATGGCCATGACTGTCATCTGAAGTAGACAGCCGCATCCCGACCTTGTCTCCATCAGCGGAAACAAATCAAAACAAACCTTCAAGTTAATGGGATTTTTGTGTTTCTTGTTGATTTGTTGATACCTGTATTGTGAGGAGTGTGAACATGTAGTTGTGTTGGCATCTGCTTGCGTTCTCTGATCTGGTCACACTTGTTTTTGGCGGGGCTCCAGGAAGGCTTTGCTCCTCTGGCAGCGGCGTAGCGGTGGGATGCCGGTGCGTCTTTGTTTCAAGCCAGTAAACAGCATCACGCCGAGAAGAGTATAGTATCAAATGCACCGAGCTGAGAAAGCAGCAACGTTTCCAGCACACCAGCCTGCTTGTGGTTTCTCGGAGCCGCAAAAGCTTTAATCTGTGCATGATCCTGTAATCCAGCAGGCGTGAACTGTGCAGCGATGCCGCTGCAGGTGGGCTCTGCTGACGGCAGCGCTATTGCCACAGCATCTGTAATCACCACTGATACGGGCTAAACAATCTCAGCTATGCTTAACATCCGACCTGATAAATGAATGAACCTCATTCACCAGAGCCAGGTATAACAATGACTCATTAGTGCTGTTTGCTGCAGTGCTATTGCTCATACGTGGGATTATGGTTTTTCAAAACCCCTAACTCTAAATATTTAATGTTTGCACATAACTCATCCTGCACCATATGTGCTACAGACATGAATGAGATCTTGCATTTCTAAGCATTTAGCCAATCGCAGAGCAACAATTGAGATGGTATTCGATAATATTTGTTTAAATATATTACTTCTATGAACAGATTATTCATTCTCATGACTTGAAGCAGTCACATGATTTATTTTATTTAGTGATATAAGTAGGCTATATGTCTTTCATAGACTATGCAGATTAAAACCTGTATCCAACTAAGTATTTTTTTGTTTTTTAAATATATTTTGGTAATTTTGTATTTGTTGATGTTTCATCTTTGTTTTCATTTGCATAAATATTGTTAAATATTTAAATCAAATTACGCAATGATGCACTGATATTAAAACATTTTAATCTGTATACAATTTTTTTTTATTTTTTAGATTTGTAAAAAATATTTAATTTGTAATACGCATTCAAACACTTATTTTTCTAAATTAAAAATAAACTAACAAAATGATTTTGATGCTAATAAGAAAATATGAAATGTAATTCTGCAAGTCTACTGTATAAGTTACTAGTTTGTTATAATATAATGTCATTCATACGCAATGGGTTTTTATGGGTTTTTCCTTCTTTTTTTTTTATCAACAGTGGAGCATGGCTCTAGCAACACCATAGTCATGGGCTTTATTTCCATGGAAAGCAAGAATGCATAAAAATGTATGTCTGTACATTTAATGCAATGTTATTTTAAATCCAAATGCATCCATCTAGCATTTTTGCAGAACGAAGAACGATAGCTTTATCTTCTCACGAACAACAATAGCTTTATTAGCATCCACAAAATTGCACAATAACATACTGTTTATTACAGGGGCATGTTGCAATTATGCCATCTGCTGCTTTAAATGCTCAAAGTGTTGTTATCATTATAATTGTAGTGTAGACTTATTAAAATGAAAAGAAAACAGTTATTAAAACTTTACAGTTATAATTATCACAAGGGTCGTCTAATTGCTTTCCTGTGTTTAAAACGGTAAAGCACCTACATAGCCGTGTCCTGCAGACAACATGCACCTTCCAAGCATCATGGAGAGTTTTAAGTTGGATTTTTGCACTCTGGCAAAACTGACCGGTAAACAGACTCAAGTATCAAGACACAAGGCTGGGCTTCCACTCTTCGCTTGTAAGACTACTGTTTGTCTTACTCTTGTCTGAACATGTTTTGTGTATGTGAAAAGGTATTAAAAATTGAATGCATCAGTCTTTGTAAATGGAAGACTGATGAAATGTCATTAGGTCATGCTTTGGCGGAGCTATGGTGTTGTTTTACTTTTCCTTCAGGCAGCTGTTGCTTTTTGTCCCTGCCTTATGTTTGCTTGACTGTATTTAGGCATCACTATTTTTTATTTTTTTCAGTCCGTTTGTTTTCATCAGGCCTTGTGAGCGGTGGGGACAGGGTTATTCACTGTTGAATAGGGGTGGGTGGAAAAAAACGATTCTCCGATACATCCCTTTTCTCTCTTCAATGATTTTGAATCGATTGAGATTGTTTGTTTGTTTTGCACTGAGATACGTGCACATTGCTTGACAGTGTGTGCATCCATCTACAGATTGTTACATTACATTGTTAAATGGTCCTCCAGCCAACATTTTTACATTCCCCTAATAATGTGCGATTAAATTCTCTAATGAATCCATTAAAATTTGAATTACTTTGGCTGCTTCATCTGTGTTTACTGTTGATATCAGCAATTTAGTTTTATTTGCATAATTTAAATATTCATTGTGCTTTAGGATCATACATTACAGATTAAAAGTTTGGGGTCAGAAATACTTTATATATATATATATATATAATACACACAATACACACAGCCGTTGTTCACTGACGAGCTGCACAAATCCACGCTGATAATGAACATGTTTTTGCGCAGCTTGTCGGTGAACAACGGCTGTGTGTAGTGTATGGCTCAATGTGAAATCCCGCACGGCACAATATTGGTCTGTTGGACTTGGCTGAGCAATAATAAACTATATTTTGTTGTTTAAGCTTATGTATTCAGTCATTATTCAATTGGTATACTAAAAATCCATATGAAAAAACTTACTTCTCGCTGTTCTCAGGTCAGATATTCATATATGATTATATGTATTAATTAATTACAAAGTCTCTAATTAATTAGATTTTTTTTTTTTTAATCGAGTCCCGGCCAGTTCTAATAATGGCACAGCAAATCAGAATAGCTTTGCTACTGCATAAACTATGCCAAAGGAAAAACAGCATTTTGTATTGCCACATATTCTAATTATATTTTCTCCATGAAGTTGCATCATTGTTTACACATCTCCGAGACTGTGAAGAATGAAATTATCTTGAGCATGTCTGGAAAGGTCAGTGACAAAAGCGCACATTCGTAATCTCAATCAAATGCCAGAGTGCCAGAAATATTTTCTGCAGAAATATTTTATTCGTAAGACATGAATTATATGCATCGCAACCCATGAGAAGTTCACAGAGCAGCCTGCTGCATTCGGGCATTGCAGCTGCGTTGTTTTCCTTAGCATTTGCTCACTTTTATCAGCTGAAGTTTGGAGGACCGTTACACCCTTCTGGCACGGAGGCCGTTTTGATTACTTTCACAGAGGAGAGGAATTGAGTTCAGAAGTCAAGAGCAGTGGCAAAATGACTGCCTTGTTTTTCTCCCCCATCCACGTTGTTTTGGTGGAGAGCCGACAAAAGGCCGCTTTGTCACGGAGAACAGCATTGAAACAGGGAGCCGAGACAAGGGAATGGCAGAGGTTCAAGTCCAGAAGCCCCTGAGCTCCAGCAGCTTTCCTTAGAACCCAGCAGCCTTGGCGTCAGTCCTTTGAGTTAACAAAGGGATCCACATGATCCTGAAAGTCTTTAGGAGCTACATTACGGGTCTAAGTTTGAAATAATTGAGGTTTTGGGAAGAAATCTCTGGTGCATTTTAAAATGTAATTTACAGCAGACATAACTCTAGTTTTTGGTTTCACGCAATGATGAAAACATTATTTTAAATGGAGAAAGTACATCTGCTTATACACTGTCATTCGAAGGCAATAATAATAATTATGATAATAATTTATATATTCTTAACAAAAATATTAGTACTATATGAATATTTTTATTCCACACAGATGCAATAAATTGATTACCGTTTTTAATGTTACTTGTCTGTTTTAAATAAATGCTGTTCTTTTGAAGTATATCCTTTAATGAAAAAAAAGTACAATAATTAGAAATTAATAGTGTTTTTTGAGCATCAAATCAGCATATTAGAATGATTTTTCTGGACGATCTTGTAACACTGACAAGACTAATTCAAGTCAAATTCAAATAAAAATAAGTTCTTTTCATTTTTAATATTCACAATATTATTTTATTGCTGTAAATTGGTGGTCTTAAAATGAATGCAAGCAGTTAGAGTTGCTGTTGCTTTAAAGCAAAGTTCCTGACCTCATATTGCTTCAAGAGATCTTTAAGGTTGTATCATCATTGTGTCTGTTCCTCTGATCTCTTCATTAGCTCTATATAATTATCACTAGGGGCATCTCTAGGGACCTCATGTTTATGCATATTCAGGATTGATTAGTGCTAGGTTAAATCCCCTGCTCCAAACACATTTCCATTCATTCTTTTCTGCTCCTTTCCTGGCTGAGCTTAAAAATGAAATTATTTTGAATAGCCGTGTTGAGTTGTACCGCAATCTTCTCCTTACCAACTTGTGTTTCCCAATTGCTGTCACACGAGCGGCTTTCATTTCCTCATCTGAATTTTTTACGTGCTCGTCTTTGTTCCACTTTCTACTGCTTGGAACCCAGAGGCAAATCCGATACGTAGCATCAAACTCGCGTGGGTAATTTTTCCTTTCCTCCACTGTCTGTATTTGTTAGGACAAATGTAGGCTGAGAGGAAGAGAACAAGCCTGCGTGTCTCTTTGTAGACGTCTCTGTTAGCTCACGAAGATGACAAGCAGCATTTCTCACGATATCTTTTACTCTGTCAAGCGCTCGCTGTCCTGGGCACAGATGGTGCTGGGAAAGCAGATGGGTCAGTCATTTTGCTCCCCGTTGAAAGATTGGTTTTATATAAATGAGGACTACAGGGTTTGATACGAAGATTGGATAAGATTAAATTTGTGATTGTATCATCAGTATAAAATTATATAAAAAGCACAAATGTTTTTTAGTTTTTTTTTTTCCATTCTATTTGCTAAATTACCAAAGGTCAGAGGAGCGCACCTGATAAACCCGATCATCGGAGCGGATAATACAGGCTTCTTTGGAGATGGAGTCGAGATGACCAGCTTACAGTCATCTGCAGACCAGTTCCCATAATTCCTCCATGAGCCACTGCCATTAGCTAATAGAAATGGAAGATAGTTTGTCAAGGAGGCTGTTCAGTGCAGCATGGAGTTCTCGTTTAGTAGCCCTATTCGGATGGTAATTGTTTCTCATGGGGACGTCTGTAAAAATGAATTTGCATGGCTTTTCTCAGTGACGAAACGTATGTGAGTTTTGGGATCCTGCAAATCTGGAAATGCACTTCTCATGTGGTCAGTCACATAATCATCATTTATTTATCACTTTTGTTTAAGTTGCCAGTAACCACCTGCTTTTTTGATCATTTGCACAAAATTGCATGGCTCCCAGAATATTTTGTTGCGTTAATATCTGAACAGGCAATATAAATAATCAAAAGAAAGAACAGAGCCTCTGCTTTAATAAATAATAATAGTAATAAAATAGTTTTATTCCAGCTTCATGCGTTCTTTTTGTATCAATGCTTGAGAAGCTTCAATGGAGGGGAAAGACAACATTGTGTTTTGGTCAAAGATAACTTCTAGATCAGATTGAGAATGATTATCAAAACATAAAGTAGATTGCTTCTGTCATCACCCCCTGAGCTTACGCACTCCTATGCCACTTCCTGAGTCCACATTTCAGTAATGTTAGGCAGTTGTTGCTGTTTAATGCTTAATTATTGCATTATTTAACATAGAGACTTGTTTCTGCTTTTTCTTCTCTGTGTTTTGGTCCAGATGTTCAATCACCGTATAACAGTGAAAACATAAAGCTATTCTGTCAATGCTGGGAGATATTGACAAGACAGGGTTTAGTTGGTTTCCTGTCTTATATTTATCTTTCCAAAAGATGGATGTCGATTTAAAAAATGTGACAAGTAACAGAAATAAACAAATGCAACCTCTTTATATATGAAAAACATTGGCCCATCATACATACCTGATGCATACCTTATCCTCCCATTAAAAAAAAAAACCCAGAAACCTTCGAACATTTCGTAAAATATTTACTGCAATGTTTACATTATGGCTTATATTTGAATTTAACAATATGTTTTTAGGCGAATTTTGGCATCATAATATTATAATGTACATTTTGAGTTTAAGATTGTTAAAGATAGCCTTTAAGTAAGCATTAAATGATGACAAATAGAGGAAATGAACGCATCACAACTAAATATCCAGTATTAAACAATGCTGATAAATTAAAAAAAACTGATGGATCAGCTGATGGATATGATATTAATATATCATGCATCCCTTGACTATACTCGTGCAGGCATGCGTCTGCATATTTATGTATGTATGCATATATGCATGTCTCTGAAATCCTGCTGGAGCTTATGCTCTTCAAATATTCTCTGAGAAGCTGTGGTTTGAAGTTCATGCCATCGCCGGGCAGCTATACATTACTGTCTGTTGAGCAATTGATTAAAATCAGTCGGACCATTATCCTCACACCACTTTGGATGCATGAGGGATCATAACAGAGCCAAGCTTTTACTGTTCTAGCTTTATTTTTCACCACCCACTAGTCAGGTGCCTGCTGTTTGTGAATGCCAGCAATGAGGGGCGATTCTTGAGAGCTTTAGCCAAAGTACTTCTGCCAAAAAGACTTGCGATTCTCAAAAGCCTTTTTGGTTAATAAAAAAAGAGTCCAAATTTAGGGGCGATCTGCAAAAGAATTAAAAAGCGAGCACTCACGTACCCCTTTTAGTCTGGGGAGGTTTTATTCATGGCAGTCTGGAGGTGGTTCTTTAGTTGAATTCCTCTCCAGAGATGTGCACCTACCTACACAAAACCCTCCTACTGCGAAGCCATTATTGGGTGATGGTAATCAGTGAGCATATTTAGCCTTTATCTCATGTGTGGTTCCCAACAGAGAGTCCTGCTTGTCTGACGGCAAACTCTTCAAGGTTACAGTTTGATTAGATGCTCTCGATCTACCACTTCTGCTTAAGAACATTAGGTATTAAAGGGATAGTTTAGGCAAATTAAAATTCACATCTTTTTGCAATCACATTTCCCTCTCTTTTCTCTGATTTCATGTTCTCTCATCTGTACCTATCAAAGGTGGGAAAATAAAAGCAGTTTGTTTCTTGGCTTGTTTCTCTGCCTTTGATCACTAATTAATTCAACTGCACGCTGTAATTCAGTCTCATTGATGCAGTTTCTAAGTGTGGCTCCGGTTTTGTAGATTAATCTAATTAGAAGAACCTTCCAGATGTGTAAAACAGATTAAGGTTCAAAATCAGCTTTATTTCAAAATATAGAATGTCAAGATCTTATATGACTTAGACCAAGTTGCTAGCTTTGTGTGAGAGCTTACAAAAAATTTATTATTTTTATATATAAAGTATAAAAAAAATGCTGCATTTGGCACTTTTGTCATGTGACAGATCAAAAGACGTTACAGAGAACTTTCAGAAGACTTGAAACAACATCACATGCATCACATGCAATATGGATTAATACATAATTTTAAATGCATTTAAAGTGTATTTTTAGTAAACATTTAGAATATTCTTTTGATTTAGTATTTTTAATACATTCAGTATTTTTGCACTTTTGCCAAATTCTTTTTTACCTTTTTATTTAAATAAGAAAACAGTGTTTTAAATGCATTGTAATATTATTTTTAGTAAAATGTAAAGTTATAATTTTTAATAAATATTTTTAATATTATATAAAATATATAATATATAAATAAATGTATATTAAATATACATTTATATTAAATGTAACAAGACATTCATTCTTGCGTTCACACCAGACGCGAATGAAGCGTTAAGCGCGTGTGATTTACATGTTAAGTGAAAGCTCTCATCCGTTAACATGGGCGCCAAAAAAAAATACACGCTGCTTACGTCCTGCTCACTCGCGCAGTGTGAAACCAGCGTAAACTCAACATGTTTGAGTGTCCAACTACACGCGAATAACGAGATATATTCACCCAAGTCGCCTCAGGTGTGAACGCACTTTTAGAAAAAAAGATGTGACTGTTATTTAATTTTGTACAATTTTAGTTTTAATTTGTTGTTGCTAGATTGCACTGTATACGTTATCTCAGCATTATTAGTAATCTGTGTGTGCATTTTCCTTAATAACAAGCAATTTGAGTTCAACCACTTATATATCGTATCGCAATCACGAATTGCAATTTTGACCTTAATAATCGCAATCACACATTTTTCCCAAATTGTGCAGCCCTAACTTGAATAATTTTTTCCCTCTTATATTAAGGGGCACTTCTAGTCCCCCATACTGGTCACTGTATGTTTGTTTGCATTAATGCAATGCAGAATCACGACAATTAGAATTTTTGGGTGAAGTCTATAGATAGAGCTCAGAGCCATTGTGAGAGAGTTACGGGTGTCTTTTGGCTCATTGGGCCACTGTTGCACTGTCGCTACATCTTGCATTCACTGATCATGCACATGTGTTTTTATGCCTTGCCAACTTAAACATTTGGTTTTCTGTGATGTACTGAACGTTATTGTTGTGAACTTTGTTAACATTATCTGGCTGGCTGACATAGACGGGGTCTGGTGAAGCTGCAAGAATGACTTATGATAGTCTTGAATGAAATGAGAATAGATGTGCCATAATTTACGTCATATTTCAGCCTTTTTCGTAGGGTGGGTTTCTTTGCTCCAGCATAATGCAGAAAGGGTGCTGCATCTCAGTGCGCTCATAAGCCACCACCTGGGTTTGGGAAAGGACCTGGAGTCATGCCAGGGTCCGCCGTGGAGAAGGATCCAGAGCTGTCAGGGCTCCAGCTCCTCCCGCTCTGTCAGCCTCTTCAGCTGCTGATCCAGCCAGACAGCTGTGAGCTGCATTCCAACCCGGATTTAGGGGCTGAAAACCATTATTTCTCCACTGATATCCAAGATGGGTATCTTGCACCTAGAACGTTTGGACCAGCTCTGTGCAATGACCCAAGACATAATGTTTACTAAATGTATTAATTCCGTCTGTTCACAACCTGTGGGCTGCTATGAAGGTAAAACTAGTTACACAATTTAGAGTACAGTACAGTAGAGTACAGTTTTTTCAAAAATATTTCAATATAAAGTCTTCTTGTTCTTTCATCTGTTTTTGTTTTATTTTGTGATTTGGTGTTTTGTTTAGTTTTTTTCTATTTTATTTTGTTTTGTTAAGCTATATCTTTTTCTATTTTGTGCTTCTTTTGTGTAGTGCTTTGCTTTTAATTTTTTTTATATTACTTATTATGCCACAGTTTCTTGCACCAATTTAGCTTTATCACAATTTTCATATCCCGTTTTAACCCTTAGAAGTAAAGGTTTTGCTTTGTGAATCAATTTTTTATGATTGGCTAACCTCTGCATGTTAAATTCGGTATGGCTGCATACCTCAAACTTTTTTTTTTTTTAAACACAAACCTTTTAAATGCACAGTATTGAATGGTATAGGAACTCAATGCCTTGTTGCTGTCAGCTGTCCCCTGGTCACAAAATAATGAAGCGTAATGGAAATCTTGCTGCGCTGTTGATGGAATATTGAAGTCGTAGCCCAGGGAAAATGTTTGTGACATTTTGTCAGTTTTTAAATGATTTTCTGTCTGATGCAGAAAAGCATAAATGCCTTTTTCTAAAGGTAATACTTCACTGTTGTCATTGTTAAAAAAGGGCTCTAGATAACAAAACCACCATAAAAGTTTTGAGCAGCTGTTTAGTGAATGCTTTTTCTGTTACATCTTGGCATTTGTGCGCGCGGGGGAGCAGAGGAAATAGCTACATTGTGGTATGTGGTTCTGTAGTGATATCCTGGCTTCAGGGATATGAACTGATAAAGAGCAAAGCAACTTCTGTTTTGGCAAGAGGCACAGGAAAAGAGATGATGGGCCGAAGGCATGAATTTGATAAATTTACTTTAAATGTGCAGCCATTTTAGGAGAGTTGTCCTCCTCTCGCTGTATTATACTCGGTCTAAACTATCTTATGACAGCAAATCATATTTGGAAAATTAGAGACATTGGGCATTTTGACACGCAATATTTGCAAGGAATTTGATGTCGATAGGTCAGTGACAAACACAAGTGTTCAAGATAAAGTTTTTCTAGTTTAAAAATGGACATGCAAAGTTTTTAGGTAGGTCAAATATATATACTACCTGCCACCCTGCCTATGGATGCTTTTGTAATGAGGCTTATTATTATACTCTCAGCGATCAGGTATTACTGAGGTGCTGAGATCTACAGATGGTGTAGCTTCATGTAAACTCTTTTTCTAATTCCGAATTAGGATTTTGCATGTTTGTTTTCAGATTTTTGGCATGCAAAGATCCTTCATAAAGTTTCATGCTCAGCCTGTGAGGGCTTAGGAACTCGTGAGCTCCCTTAATAACCCACGGATTTGCATTTGTCCAGAAAACGAGCATGCAGCAGTTGTGCGAGCCGGTGAGGAAGGGCTTCAGCTGTTCAGACAGGCACCAGTGAAGTGTGAAGTTGTTATTTTTGGCTCCATTCCTTGTGCTCACCCACACTGTGTTTTGATGCTCTTTTAAAGTGGCTCTTGCCAGCCAGATATATAAGAGGTCTTGGCCCCGAACAGCTGCAAAAACCATTCTTTCTGTCTGTGCTCTCGCCTGTCACTCCTCAGGTCCAATGACAGCACACGGTGCTGATTTTGTGCACCTCTGATTGTAATCCACCACTCAAGACCTCTTCACACGAGCCTCTTGATTAGAAAGCGGTCATTAGAGCAGAGAACGATACCCTGCGCTTGAGCGCCCGTGCGTCAGTGTTCTGCTGGATATCTCGAATCAGTTGGACAGATCGGCATTATGTTAACCCTTTTGGAACATAAATGGGAAAGCATGTTGGTTCTCTTGCCTCTTTGCCAGGGTGACAGACTGCAAGATATGTCTTTTTCACAAAAAATAAATAAATAAATAAATAAATTTTCAAGGAACCAGTTGGCAGGAAACCAAAGCTGCCACTGTGTCATTGCCAATCCCTTGGTGGCTCCAATCCAACTGCTCAGATTCAGCACTTTTCCCCTCCCGCTGCTGTAATGTGGCCTTGCTAAGATAATGTATCTTTTTCGAGATAAAGCACACGTCTCAGCACTAATATTGATGTGAAGTTTACTCCATTTGTGAGAGCTCCTTGTTCTTGTTTTCTCCCGTCGGGGGCTACAATGCACACTGTAGCTCATGCATGAAAGCTCAATTTAAAGAGTTTTTGCAGGCCGCGAGTTCACCGTCTGCTCTGGTAGGAACCGGATAAATTGACCTATGGTTGCCAGAGCCGTAGAGCTTCAAATTCTTCTTGAATTATTCATATAATAAATCTCGAAGCGCACTGATTTGGTTTTGGGGGGCAATAACTGGATTTAGATCCTCTAAATGATCTCTTAATGCACTCTGCCACTTCAGCCAGACAGTGAACAGCAGTGACTCACCCATGCTGGTATTTAGTTAGTTGGTTAATCTTCTTATGGAGTGGCATGGTTATTTAAAGAGGTAGTTGTCGTCATTTACTCATCCTCATGCAACTTGTTAATGACTTATTTTCTTCTGTGCGACTAAGAAAAATATATTTTGTTTGTGATATATAAATAAAAAACACACGCTGAATCAAATATCATTATGTTCCACAGAAAATTGGAAGTCATACTAGTTTTAAAACATCAGTTTTTGGTCTCTTGGTTTGTCAAGAGTGACTGAATGCATGCAAAAGGAATACATGCAGTTTTGTTTTAATGATAATGCAGAAATATTGTATTTTTATTCTTTTAGCCAAAATCATGATCAAAGATTTGCTCATTCTGTTAAGCTCGTTTAAAATTTTTCTTCATTTCGTTTTCTTTAAAAACGGTACCAATCGGAGGGAACTGCTTGATGTAACACTTTGCAAGCCATACATCACTGACAATGCAATATTGTGTTCATTTTAGCATTTGATTCATTTGCGATACTGAACCCAATATTGCGTAGCTCGTCAGTGATCTACGGCTCTGTGTATTAACTCCCGTTCCATTTGAAAACAGGTGAAGGAGATTTACAGCGAATCAAAAAAGAATATATCGAGGAATAGACATCGTGGTTTTTGTTTTAGGATTGCACACCATACTTAAAGAATTTTAAGAAGGCATAAAGAAATAGCAGAGACCATGTTTTGTCTCCTTTTTTGTCCATTTTTATTTCATGTCTGTTCGAGTGACATGTTGTTCAAGCTTTTTGATAATTGGTTTTCTTTTCAGATTCATAAATAGTGAAATGCGTTTCTGAATGTAAAAAGTGTGTGGAATAAAATAGTGTCGAAATCGTATTTCAAATCAAAATCACTATGTTGGTAAAAAAATCTATCATAGGCTAACGCACAGCCCTTATCTGAAGAGCAGAATATAATATAATATGAACAATAATTTGATGTTGCAAACACATCTGAAAAATAACCAAGGAAAAGTTCACAATCCAAGTCGTCCTGAACATGAGACGTGCTTTATATTAAGAGCTTCAAATGAACCCAGAAACTGTGAAGATTAAAGTGACTGGCTGTTTTGCCTGTGTTTAATACATTTAAGACTTCAGTGCATAAATTACATCTTTGGCTTGTAAGCTTATCAGTAAAAGTCACAGAGTCGTTCCATTTGGCATAACGGCTTTTGGCACCAATGAGTCTCTATTAAACTTTAAATAGTCTGAGGAAATCAGAATAGGAGTGCAGTAATTCTGCCTAAAGTATACATTTTTCTAAACTGTTTTGCTTCCAGAAGTGGAAGTGCTTTAAATCTTTTCTCCCATAAACTGCAGTGTAAAGTAGTGTGTTGCAGAAGTATTGACAGAGCTATGGTTTAGTCAGTAAACTACTGCTTAATAAAATAGGAATTTAAAATAGTTTATCTCTGGATGTACAGGAAAACACATAGTGATCTGTAATCTCAGAAGAACTGAGGTATATCAAGACATGTCCCTATTTAATGCACACTAAAACCGTCTAGCTACTGTAATCGAATGAATCTACGCAAGGCCTGTTTTTCTGCAGAAAACCTGGATGGTAATCTGTCTGAAACCTACCAGTGTGTCCCTTATATTCTCCCCTGCTTGCTCCTGTTATTGCTTTGTTAATCGATGTGCTCTGATTCGTTTCACAGGAATGCCTGCAGCGTCTCTGAAGACTCACCTGCAGATCCCTAGCTCAGACGAGCAGAGCCACTTTTGATGAGATTCTGGGAGGACCACACTGTCAACCAGAGGTAAGATGGGAGCCGGTCAGGGTTTATTGCTTTACCAGTTGGAACGTTGTTGTGTGGCCTTGCCGTTTCTTGTAATGGGCTTGCACCAGCTGCTTGCGTGTCAAAGGACAGAACACTGAGTAAACACATTTTAAAGTCCTCAAATGGTCACATGGTCACTGTAGTCACATTAATACTCTCAAGAATACCCCCCCCCCCAGTTGAATTTACCCAAAAGTGACAAAAATCTGTTATTAAAAACCTGAAACCCAGATATTTTGGAGACTGTTTTTTTTAAAGTCAGTGGACCTTTCTTTTTCTTGACCACGCTCCAGAAGTCTGTATTGAAGTATTGCATTGCAATAGGGTTTAAAGCATTCTGTAGGAAGCATTTCCCTTCTGTATTCAGAGAGAGACAGAAAGGCACACGAGTCACACTGATGCCGGTTACCAGTGCTTCTGATCCGCCACAGAGATTTGGAGAAGAGCCCGACTGTATCCCTCACGCGGTTCACACTCCTGCCTGTGGGAATGCATGAAAAATGAAACCTTGGATTCCTTACCAAATTGAAATTCTGCCAGTCTGTTGTTTTGCTGTGAGCTGTATTTGATAATTTAGGTTAATATGCCTCAAATAGTCACTGCTAAACATTTTCAGGTGTTTATGCTTTTGTAACACAGCTGCACAGTCAGTCTCATAGAGCTGCGTACTTGATGCGGGCCCAATGGTGATGTGATGTTTACGGGCATCACTGATCTTTACATCAACTCCGCTCTTGTTTTCCACCTTATAGAAGTGAAGGTGGAAGATGAATTATAAACTTTCATGAATAATTGAGGGCCATTGGCAGAAGTGAATTATTAATAAGTGAAAAAGGCATCGCTCTAGATGTGTCGTGATGGGCTAACATGAGCTTGTCTTAGTTTCATGAAGCACAGACGTGTTATTTCCTCTCATTAGGAAGGTGTGATTTTTGTTAGAGCAACTGGAGTAGGCCTGCTTGCAATTTATTTTTAAAACCTATTGCTTCCCTTATACTTCATAGAGAAAATAAACTGCATATATGTCAACATATAATTAAAAAAACTTATATAATAAGCTGTTAACACTCACATATATCAACATTTCAACTAGTGTGCTTTCTCCATAATTTGCATGTAGAATTTCCGTTTTTAGTAACCATAGTTCTCCATGCTGATTTGACACTGCTATCTTACCTAACATAAATACTAACTGCGAGATGTAGGCCAGGTGAGCAGATTTAGAAAGTGAAAAGTGCCGTCTAATATGTTTTGCTGTTTAGACGCATTCATCAGAATCTAGGTTGTGTTCGAAGCCTAAGTAGATGGTAGAAACCGCTGGCACCAATGGTTTCTAAGATCTGCTTAGGTTTACAGCACTTTTGGGAACCACAACCTTGGTCTTTGCCAGATAACAAGTAGTGGCTTGACATTGACTCCATGTGAAATGGCTTGGCAAGATCTGGAGATTTTCCGCCTTTTGTGGAATCTAATTGTACCTAATGAAGACTTATCAGGTATATCACTTATTCAGGTATTTTCTGACCTGTGACTAAACACTTGATCCTTAGCTGGAGCTCGACTTGCTTGACGTCAAACACTGACTTCATTTGTGTCTGCTTTGTGTTTACTATTACACACCTGTTTTGCAAGTTTAAAAAATGCAAAAAATAAAAATAATTTGCATTTTATTCATTTAGCAGACGTTTTTATACAAAGCAATTTGCAAATGAGGAACACAACAAGTGACTGTGACTCATTTTAAGGAGGGAGAATAGAATAGATGCTGCAGAGGATAGCTTTTATGGAATTAGTTCATAGAAAGTGTGTAGAAATATATACTCACACTACTATTCACAAGTCAGTATATTTGTAAGAATTACATTTATACAGGAATAACACATTTAATTATAATTTATAGGCATTTTTTGATTATATCTATTTCAAGTAATTAATGGTGAACTTTCAACATTGGTAATCCATTTCTCAAGTGCCAAATCAGCATATTAGTATGATGTCTGAAGCATCATGTGGCATTAAAGACTAGAGTAATGATGCTAAAGGTTCAGCTTTACAGTCACAATTGTAATAAAATTTTACAATATTACTGTTTTGCTGTATTTTTATAAGATAAATACAGCATTGGTGAAATCTTTTAATAACATTAAACATAACAAAATGTGAATGTAGCATTTGTGCATCAACAAGATAGTCTCATGATTATATACCCACAAACAGTGGGCATAGAACCTGTGTTAACAGACTGTGTCGTTTTGTGGTTTCAACAACAATTTTAGTAGATAAGCATCTAGACATCCTCAATGGGTCCTTTTTTAACAGTCGTTCTCTTGCACCCATGCAAATACGGTTAATTATGTGCCCAAGATCATTTGCTCTAGACCATAGCAGTGCCAAGAGCACTAGACTTGTGCCGTCTTCGTCTTTTGTGTAAGTGTTTTTAAATGTAAATGCAAACTTACAACTGTTGCGGAGGGCGCCTGGATCATGTCTATGAATACTAACGAAACAGCCTTTTGAGCAAATTCACCGTGATGCTTAAACAGTACTGGTTTACTCTCTCTCTCTCTCCTGATTTCTCATTCTGTTTAGTGATTGTCTCAGCAGTGGTCAAGGTGAGGTTTGTGTCTCTTCCCTTTTTCAGAATGATTCTCTGTGAATGTAACATTGTCTGGGCTCAGTATATGACTTGTGCTGCTTTGTAAAAGGAAATGAAGGTGAGATTTCAAACAGCTGACAGCTGCAAGTTGGTCGGGACCTCTGATGACTGTACCCGACACACTCCAGAGTCATCCTGCTTCCAAATCATCACAATTCCACACTTGAAAGAGATTTTTTTTTGACAAAGCATCATCCACACATGGTTCAGGTGGTCATGGGTCCTGCGAAATGCAGGAACCGTTGGGATCGCTTGCAACAGCATCTGGCATTAACATTCACTCTGAGCCATACGGAAAAACGAGATAACCCACCAAGCTTTTGTTGTCCTGTATCTGTTTATGTACGATCTTAATCGTACGTAAACTTAATTACTGAAAAGACTCTACCTACAGAAATGTGTATTAAACCACTGCCTGTTTATGTACTCTACGTGCAGACTGAAAGCAGAATATGGATTAGAGTAAACATTTTTGCGCATGCAAAGTTGGATTTATGAATTTTAAGGTTGTTTTAAAGAGCTGTAACTGGATTTGTGGGCTCGGTCTGGATATTTTCATAGCAACGAAAATTGTTAATCTGCACTATAATTACAATAATTATGACACTTAGATTTTAAGCAGTACTTACATTATTTTTTATAGTAATAATAATAATGCAGGTATCACAAAATAAAAAAACAATACATATGTTTTATAACTTTATTATTAACAGTAGTATACTGCAATAAAACCCTTTTTTAAATTTTTTACTGTTATTGCAATAATTATGACTTAGATTTTAAGTACTTACAATAATAATAATGATAAAAAAAATGAATAATACCAAAAGATATGTTTTTTTTGAATAACCATGACATCAAATGCTAAAAATAAATGTATTCATTAAATAAATTCTTATTAACAATAGCAAAAACAATATATATTTTTAGAATTGTGTTGATTATTAGATGAGTGTTGTTGTTGTTATAAGCAACTAATAATAAATTATTCCCACAATGGATGATATTAAAATGATGAATAATAACAATTAAAATAAAATTGTAGTAGTGACGATATTATTATTAGTAAATCATTATTCTTATTTTAATATTATTTTATATTAATCGTCTTATTTTATCGTCTTGCTTAACTTGGTTACACGTTTTTGGCATTCATTGTAGAATATTTGTTTAGTTTTTTGGTTATTTGAAGGTTATGTGACAAACTGGTTGATCCTGAGGTTTTTAAGAGTTGTAGTTTTTTGTTTTTGTTTTTTTTTACATGAATTTTTAGTATTTAGATTTTGTGTGTCTCTTTGACTCTTAAGGTCTTCTATGTGCACCATCATTCTCCGCATCCTTGTTCAGTTGACAGCCGACAGCCAGCTGGTGTTTTTGTGTGTGTGTGTGTGTGTGTGTACACATGCCCATCCTCGCTCAATCCTGTTCGCTACACGCCCCCTCTGTGTGTCTTGCACCACTGCCCTCTAACTGCTGATTGATTGATTCCGCCTGGAGACCAACACCCTTCTTTCATTTCCTAGCACCTTGGGAGACAAGAAGCAGGTTGCCTGCCAGCTCCACACAGCCTCCTTTGACCTGCGGAGTCGGCACGGTTGCAGCACAGCAACAGGAGTGGTGCTTCGACCCACTTTAGCAGACACAGAGGTGCTTTAACTTTAGCTCATGTCCTTTTTGGGCAGCCTAAATGGAACAAGCACCTGGTATCGATCAGTCTCTCTTATGGGCTCCACATGCTTGCAGTTTGTTGCTCGGTGCAGTGGTAATGCTACTAACATTCTCAGACATACACACTCATTCACAATTAAACATCCCCCTGTTTTCCTGGCAGCCCCTCATGTTCTTTTCACAGTCCCAGAACAATAAGCCGTCTCGACAATCTCTGAACGCTCTCTTCACAATCCAGGGCAATCACCAGCAGGCCACATGTGCTAGCATGCTTCAAGTGTGTTCTCCAAGTAGGGTGGAGACCAGGACCAGCCATCGACTGGGATGCTGGGCGGAAATGTATTTCCCCTTGTAACGGTCAGCAGAGATGCTACCGCTGCTCTCCTGCTCTTTTCCTCCCCAGCTGCTGTTCAACTCAATTATCTGATTCGCTGAGCAGTCTGTTCCGCTCTCATAATATGCGGTACTATTAGGAATTTTCTGCGTGCTGTGAGGGGAATGAGGCCTACAGGCCTTGCCCCTGGGAGCCATCCTTCAACCCAGAGAGCTCGGCGCTGACGCAAAACAAAAAGAATCCATGCTTTTTTCCACCTAATCCTCTATTTTCTCCATTGATTCAGTCTACAAGTTTTTTGAGAAATATTGTCATGAGAGATAATCTTTAGGATATGGATCTAACCTGTCGAATTGGGTTCATTTTTCTTGCCTTGTTGTGCTTTATCCTAAAAACCTCAACTTAAAGTTATTGGTGATGTTTGTCTAAAGATTAACCTCTTTGATTTTAGAAAACTTTAACCGTTGAGTCAGCTCTTATTTTCTTGGGGGAAAAAAAAAGATTTATGTGAATTTCTAAAAGAAAAAACTATTAATGTATACCTAAATTAATGTGTATACAACTGTCCTGATATCATAATGAAGAAAAAAGCCTTTCAGTGAAAATGAAATTCTTGTAAATAAAAAGTTTCATAATCTCATTTATTTTTATTCATTTCTGTTTATACCGTTTCAGTTGTTGTTGACCTAAAATAAATACTAAAATATTATAGGCAGGCCCTCATTACTGTGTAAATAGACACTAAGGATTTTTCTGTTTAACTAGTAGCAAAGTCTCTCTTAGACAAGTCATGTGACTCGACGGCCATCTTTTGTCATAAATGTTGCTTCTCAAATTAAACGCCTAACATTTTGTTGATTATTAGGGGCGTCCCTAGTTATTACTTTATTAAAACGTCAAAGAATTTAACCCTTTTATAATTTAGGTTTTAAAAATGTAATGCATAAAACATATTAATGATTTAATTTAATTAAAATTTTATGTTTTTGAAACTTTATATTTACAAATTTTTACTGTGTACATCCTATATGTCATTGACCCAATTACTCTTGCTCTTGCTCCAGAATGCGGCCATCTTCTCCATTGTTTATTGAAGGGAGGAGGGTTATTGTCCATCTTACTTCCCTACCTACCTTTTCTGTATGTGAGTGGAAATGGCCCTTAGCTGGAACCGCAGCAAAGTGTCCATCATCTCTTCCTCTTTTATCACATATGACTTGCTCTGGTAGATTTAGCCCGTTCCCCAACCTGACTTCTCGTGGGGGTGATGACTCCATTTAAGCATGCTGTGCCGATGAAAGTGACAGAGACAGTTCCCGTGTGTATAGATTCCCCCTCACCGAGAGAACGTTTCCTCCACAGTAGCCTGAAAGCTGGACTCGACTTAGCACCCTGGCGTTGGAACCACTTAGTGGATTTTAGCCTCAAATGTCAGACCGGTACCCCAGGGATGCGTTGCACTGATGTGATTTTATAAATAACATTATTCAGCACTTTATTCTGCAATGAAGTAGCAGCATATACTCTACGGAAGAAGTCATAGTGTCTGATCTCAGTGATGTCCAAAATTTGATGAAAGTTGTTGACTGACCTTTCGCTCAAACTGTAGAGCCTATTATCGATTGGCGCGCCACATGCTTGACTGTTAACATGAGTGAGATTTTCTGCAAAATCCCGCAGTGAACCTTGAGCCAAGTCTCCCTGATGACTCACCGCGGCACTGTGATTAAAGCTAGTCGGACTTGAAGTCCTGCCGTGCAAAAAGGCTGTGGCAATTTTAAAGTGGCTTTTGCTTATTTTTAAGCAAAAAAGCAAATCACTTTTAAAAAAATTTAATGTTTGGGCTATTTGTGCACCTTTCCAATGATGTTGACATTTTAAGATGCTCATCTCTGCAAGAGTCGCTCCCTGTGTCTGACAAATAGCGCTGCCAATTCCAGAAGAGATGCCGGCCAGAATTCCCCACTGAGAGCTTGGACACACACACTGATGATCAAGGCAGTGCAAATGCTACACCTCGCCTTCAAATGGCACCCGGCGCTCTGGCAGTTGGGAAGACGAGCAAGAGAATAAAGCAGGATGGTTTCAGGGTGTTTTAGGTGGGTGGATGTGGATTGACGTGCGTCTTTGTTCCGACTCAAGTTATTCCAGAATGAGTCAATGCTCTGGCAGTCAAATCGGATATATCTTAGGGGCTGACCATAAAAAGGTAGCTACTTTTTATTTAAAAACAAAAAAAAAAAATTTGTGTTGGATATTGCTTACAGGTCTAAAAATATCTAGATTATATTGTTATATTACTGGTCAAAAGTCTTTTTTCTTTTTCTTTTTTTTTCTTTTCTCTCATATACTTAGCAAAACTGAAGTAATATTGTGAAATATATTAATAGATTTTTCCAGTCTACTGTACAATTATTCAGACTTATTATTTATACCAAATCATTTAAATTAAAAAAAAATTTTAAACATATTTTATATGAAAAAGGATTAGGGCCTAGCAATATATAAAAATTGAGATTAAAGTCATTATAATACTATATTAAACAATTCAATTTCAAGAAGACTGTTGAAAGTAAAAAAAAAAAAAAAAACTGCAGACACTCTTTGTTTGTCGACTTTGAAAGGTTTTTAATAATATATTATTATTTAGATTTTTGATGTTCAAATAAATTGCACTTATGTGCATCTTTTGTGGAAGAAAAAGGAATGTAATGCCCACTTTGCACTTTCCATCAGTTCTCTGTGCATAAAGTCAAATTGCATTATAATTTATTTTTGTAAATAATATGCTGTTTCACAAATGGGTTACAAGCAGAATTTAACATTGATTTTGATGTTATCTCATGTAGCATAAACATTCTTTCCTGATATGCAGTGTTGTTAAAAGTAACAGCTGTATATAGCAGTTACTGCTGTGGATTTAGTGAAGCAAAGATGCATATATTAGCACTATCCCACACTCCTCACACACAAAGCTTACCCTGTGGCCGGCTTATACCTGTGACTTTCACCACCTGGCTTACTTAGTAGGATTTGGCATCAGAAACGGGATGCAGAGGATGGCAGATGCCAGTAGAGTTGTGTGCGGTGCTGCCCTGCGAACTAATGGCTGCACCTGTGGTGAAAAGAGAGACCTGTGGCTGAATGAACTTCAGAAGTCACTTGTTCAGTTCCAGGGTTAGGACAAGTTTCTCCTTAGAGTGTCTAAATGTAGCTGAGCTGAACCCTAGTGCAGATTTAATTTAGATCACAAGTCCTCTGAGCTCAGAACTGTAGTTTTCATCTAAAGGCTGATCAGACATTTATACATGTTGGGCTTGGGCACCAAAAGTCTTTTGCTCGAAGTTTACAAAGTGAAAAGTGCTGATGGGGAAAAAACAAAAGCAGGTAGATGGGAAATTTTATTTGTTATATCGGATTATTTAATCATTGTCTTTGAGCTGTGGAAACCGCATTATACTATATTACACCCTGCCAGCAATACACCACCCGTTGTGGGTCTTTTGAGGGCTTGAAATGAGTAGTAATGAGTACACCCTCCTGAAGCTATCAGCAGGTTTTTTGATCAGCAGGTAAGTATATTGAACCAAAACTTTAAAAGACAAGTAATTTCCTGAAAATTAAAAGTGTTCTGTAGCCAAATGAATCATAATCAGACTGCTAGCAGCAGTGGAATCTGGAGAGAACTGCCAGGTGACTGACTTCTACGCACAAAAGAGGACAATGGTACAAGAGGAAATTATTGTTTAAGTGTGGAAATATAGCAGAAATAACATTGACATTCAAAAACAATGGATCTCCTGAAATAATGAGGTCTTCACTTTGAGTTTTCATTTAGTGACGTGAAGAGCAGAAGAAATAACATACAAGTGTCTCAGAGCCAGAGAAAGCTATGAAAGAATGACATTTTTCCTCAAAGAGTACGACACAGCCTGAAGTGACATGCATGCTTGTTGTCACCACTAGAATTACCTACTGTAGCCAAAGCAAAATAAACCCATTTAACCTCTTACTAGGCCCGTATTTACAAAATAGAAATTTCTGGGAACTTCTGGGGTTGCTAGTGGTTCCCACAGGGATGTTCAGTGCTAGTAAAGCTCTACTATAAGGATGAGTGAGTGCTAAAGGTGTGAGGGAGTTCTGCTTTATCAATGCTGTCATCAGTTCACACACAACTGTGAGATGGAAAACAAAAACTTGAAATAGAAGATGCTACCCTTCCCTCATTCCCTGAATTATTGGGCTTTTTTTTAGAAGATATTCATTCTTCATTCAGAAGATATTCATTCATTCATTTGTGTATTTCAATCGCAATGCTCTTGAGCAGCTGTAGAGATGAGCAACATTCCCTGTTAAAGACCAGAGCATTTAAGGAGCTCATCTTCCAGGACAGCACAGATGTGAAATTTGTCGTGCACTTGTACGCTCAGTACCAAGAAGGGTCAGAACAGTGTGCTTAACGTTCTGAAGGACATAGTAATGGTGTGTTCATACCAAACGCGAATGTAATTGTTCTCGCGAGTAGATCACTACTAAGCCAATAGAAAGGTGCGAATAGAGGTGAATTCACACCAGCCGATGCAAATGACACAAAATGTGAGATGTTTGCCACAAATATGTGATGTTCCTTTCATTTGCGTCTTTTTTTGCGTCTAAATTTTTTTTCATGACGTGTTCTCGCCCAAGGCAATCAGTGAAGAGCTCATTGATGCATTCCATTCAATCAAACAAAAAAAAGCATTATTTCAGCCTTCTGGAGCTTTATTCAAATCAACTGTAGTTGTATTTTATTAACACGGCTACAGATGCTATCAATAATAAACGATCATTTTTTGCCCTCGAGTCCCAGTCAGAGTCATTTGATTTTGAGTATCTACCGATACCGAAACCCGATCTGATACTTCTATAATACATAAAAAATAATGAACATCCTGTATCCGTTTCTTCACTCTTCTCTATTCTTTCTTTATTTAATTTAATTTATTAATTTATTTAACTCTGTTGACCAAACAGCACTTCTGTGAGGTAGCTTGAACAATTAAGTATAAATAACATCAATTCTTCACTTTTGGACTTTAGTGCAACAGTAAATATAAAAAAAAGTTGGGGTTGCTGTTTCTGTGTTGAGTCAAGTGGTCTAATTCTGTGCCACCGCATAACTATAGATGTGTATAATATATACAAAAACAATTATTTATAGGTAATTACACAAATTTTCTTTGATCAGTTGACTAGTACTTTGGGCACCCTGCCAATAAGTATATTATTAAAATATGTAGTTTTCAGTTCCCCTTTTAGATCCAGAATGCCGGTGTAACAGCAATTGAACTTTTTTTTAGTTTTTTTTGCAGCGCAGGTAAAGTACAATAAGGCCAATAAAACACACAGGTATGCTCACAGTCACACTTGCAAACATATACTCCTCCTTTTTTCAGCAGTTAATCACAGTAGTGTGATTATACAGTTGTTTCTTGGTTTTTGCCAAGCTGCAGCCGCGTGAGCTTCAATTAAGGTGTAACGTAAGGTTTGACCCTTCAGAAATCGATGGCTGCTAGTGCTCAGCCCGTCTAATTGGTAGTCAATGTGATGAATCTTGAGGGTGGCCTATCGTATTTGTTTCCTCTGAAATCCAATAGAGTAAATTCACTCTCCCTCTGTTCCTCGTTCATGTCAGCATGATGCATTGCTTCTGGCTTCGCTATAACTTCTAATGCAACATCCTTTCTCGCTCTCCCCCTCCCTCCTCTCGCTTCCTTTAACCTAAATCCCTCCTTCCCTGTCTCAAAGTGAAAGAGGAAATGTTCTCGTTCCCTAAAGCTATGGGGCATATAGAATATGCCAAAAAGATTAAGGCACTGGGTTTTTTTCTTCCTGTTTTGAGGACCCTACACAATAGCGTTTGCTCTCATTTCTTCTTATTACCAAGTAGATTCAGCCTACAGTTTTATGTAGGCTACACAATTCGTCTTTGAGCTGGTGTCATGTTTGTTCTCACTGGGATGGTTTCTCACATTAATAGGGGCAAAGTTGTTTCGGTAAGGTGTTCCCTTACGCTGCCTCTTCTTCTGACAAGTATTAGGAAGGTGAGGTGGTATAGTTGGCTACATCCTTCATGGAAGATGCATTATGTGTAAGCTTGTCTCTCCTTATGGCTTTAGCTTATTACTTTTTCTATACATGGATTATTGTACCAAAACCACTTCACTCGGAGGTTTTTGCATTAGCTCTTGACTGCTGAGCTGTCTTCTTAACCATTGAGTCCTTTTGTTTGGACTTTAAGAGAACTGATTATGTCCCAAATCCTTCATGGTGTAGAAAATAAATGTGTGCCATGAACACACCTGATGCGTTGTTGTTGGAATGGTTGGAAATATATTTGAAAAAGTTCACTGTGATCTTTTTATTATTAAAGAATAGTTTGTTGCGATCAGATTGTTTTATTAATTTAAATCCTAACATAAGTAATAGAAAGGGTTGTTAGTTACAAAGTTACTAATATAAATAATAGAAAGGGTTGTTAGTTACTAAGTTACTAATATAAATAATAGTAAGGGTTGTTAGTTACTAAGTTACTAATATAAATGATAGAAAGGGTTGTTAGTTACAAAGTTACTAATATAAATAATAGAAAGGGTTGTTAGTTACAAAGTTACTAATATAAATAATAGAAAGGGTTGTTAGTTA
>JAUMHI010000025.1:5413600-5433943 GCA_032359435.1 Enteromius unitaeniatus
TAGAAAGGGTTGTTAGTTACTAAGTTACTAATATAAATAATAGAAAGGGTTGTTAGTTACTAAGTTACTAATATAAACAATAGAAAGCGTGGTTAGTTACTAATATAAACAATAGAAAGGGTGGTTAGTTACTGAGTTACTAATATAAACAATAGAAAGGGTGGTTAGTTACTGAGTTACTAATATAAACAATAGAAAGGGTGGTTAGTTACTAAGTTACTAATATAAACAATAGAAAGGGTGGTTAGTTACTAAGTTACTAATATAAACAATAGAAAGGGTTGTTAGTTACTAAGTTACTAATATAAATAATAGAAAGGGTTGTTAGTTACTAAGTTACTAATATAAATAATAGAAAGGGTTGGAGGTTTTTTTTTCATGCCATTATCTGATTACTTTTATTAGTTTCACTAATGCGGACTAAAATCCTCCGAGTCAATTGTTTTGTAATAGTAGCACATGAAACTGTGTCATTTGTTTTTAATGAGTAAACAAAATGCAGTCTGGACCAGTGCAGTTCATTTTCAGAATAAATAACTTTTGAGCAGGTTCCCTTTTTTTGTTTGTTTGTTTGTTTTACAAATACAAAATTATTAACAGTAAAAACACTTTTGCAGTATTTTTATTTTATTTCATCATTGCTGCTGTTAACATTATTATTATTTTTTATATATATACACTACAGATCAAAATGTTTTTTGTTTTATTTTATTTCAGCTAGTCTGCAATATGTTTTTTTTGTTTTTGTTTTTTTCTCAATTTTATTATTTAAACAACCCTTCAAAATGAAAAATAAGCAGCATTTTATGATCATTTGTATATTATATTAGCATATTATAACATTTTTATAATTTTTTCAAAAGTATTAAGATAGATGAATGGATGGAAGACTTTCAAAATAATATCAAGATATTTAAAACATAATTTGGCGTGTGCCATCGTTTGGTACTGAAAGAATGATTAATGGAATCATTAAGGAAAAGTAAACATTAAGAGAATCATATAAAAACAATTCTTAAAGATTACTGATAATAAAAATGTTTATTGTATTCGCAAGGCTCATTATGAAAGCATAAACCTCTAGAGGCATGTGGTCTAAAAGACGAAACATGATGGAGCATGAGTCAATGCTGTAGCCCAGAGCATGTTATCAAGTGGATATTTTAAGCAGTTGATATCAGAATTTAATTTCCCCAAAACAATTTACACAGATATTTATAATCTTTAGACCTGTATATTCAAAATGATTTACCTGATTACATATGATCTAGAATTAGTAGTTTTTGTTAATGCGTTTTAGAACAATAGAGCAATAAATTGTCATAATTTGCAATCATATCAGCCAAAATGTCTATTCCTACCAGTAACCTGGAGCTTGTACATGAGGAAAAAAGAGATGACTAAGGCCTTATCAGAGACAGTTGTACCCCCTTTAGTGAAACCTGACCCGTCTTTTGTCCTGCCTCAGCACAAATGGAGCCTGGATAACAAGAGCAATGTACAAACTGACACGGACACTCCATTGTTGTCTGTCTCTTAAGAGGAGCTTTACATAGACGTTTCATTGTGTTTGAGACACTGGACTCCAGTGCAGAACTTCACGCCTGCGCTGATGGCATTCCATTAGGCTCTATCATAATAAACCCCATCTAATCACAGCTAATAAAACCTGGTGCTTTGAAGCAGTTCCCTTTTAAACAACGGGTTAAAAAAAGACATGTAAGCGGTTTGCGCAGCTGTCCTGGATCAATCGAGCGCGAGCTGTGGGAGATTAGACAGGCCTGTTATATCCTTCTTAATAGCATTGTACTATTGTGTCTCTACTGAGTTTGATGGACAGAATAGGATATGGCACTGGCCTCAGGACAGCAGGAACTGAGAATTGAATCTTTTTGAAGCTATGGCCGAAGACGTGGAGGCTTAAGATTTGTATTTTTTTTTTTTCTTGCCATGCTATGGATGTATGAATTTATATACCATGACTGGAAATGTTTTACAATATGAAGCACCCCTTATTTAAATTTGTTTAATATATATTTTTAAACTGATTCTGTCCTTTTCTTGCCATCAAAATAAATGGTGACATGGCATAAACAATTTGTTTTAGCGTAATGACCATTTTCATTTCTGGGTGAAATATTACTTTAATTAGCAGCCATATGATATCTTGATGCTTATTTATATTTGAATCGTGACAGACATGTTCGCTGCGACTCATCGTATGGGAAGTAGCTTGTTTAGCATGCTTTTGTGTTAAAAGCAAAAGTCAACTGCTTATGGGTTTGAATTGGCAGGAGTTCGAGTACATAATGACACATTTTTCATTTTGGGGTAGACTAAGCCTTTTAACTTCTGTAATGTGACCCATTTCTGAGTGCAGCAGGAAATACTGTAGACTTGATTTAGCCATTAACATTTGATTAGCTTGTGAAAGTGGGCTGTGATGTAATTATTAGTGATGCTTTCTAATGCAGTCGCCCTTACTACTATTGCAGATACTTTGGCTGAAGTGTTTTTCAAGACACCTATACCTCCGTGGGTTAAAGGGTTACTCCACCCATGTCTTTCGAAACTCTCAAAAACTTCGTCATCATCAGAATATCGCAAGAATCTGCCATCAGTGGTTCAACAGTAATGTTATGAAGCAACAAGAATACTTTCTGTATGGATGCATTATTAAATTGTGTTACAGCAAAGCTTTTACCTGTTTGGAACAGCATTGGGGGTAAGTGATTCATGACAATTTTTATTTTGAGGTAAACCGGGGTGCAACTCTCGCCATTTGATTTTTGACATTAATGATGGCAAGAATGCCTAAATGCTACTAATAAAGTAGATTTTCTAGTAATAATGTTCTGAGATGTGTACAATTATTTAATAACATAATCTGAATGCAAAAATATTACTCGGCAATGAGGGGGAGTGAGTTAAAATACAGATATTGTGCTATTGAATGCTTTGCATCAAAAGGCCTGCGTATGAAATGCAATATTTGATTAAGTTGATTCGCTCTTTGAAATTGATTTTGTGCAATTGGCCTTCAGCGTAATCTCATTCGTAACGTCCTCAAGACGAATTCACTGTTATCTTTGGAGGTAATTTCAGGGTCAAGTCTAAATTTTCTGACCGGAGATAACAAGCAACACGTTTGAAATCTATTTTTCTGACCTTTGCGGCTCCAGTGTCCTCTGAAATAAAGGTGACATTTCTCTTTCTCTCTCTTGTTTCTACTCTCTCCTGGTCTTTGAGAGCCCTTGGTAGTTAAAGGGGCTAAAAATAGCCTGGTTCCCTTCGTGTTGTGCAACCTAATTAAGAGGAGAGGGACGGAGGTGCTTCCGAGCATCTGTGCTCGGTATGTAATGGCTGCCCTTGTTTTTATTTGCTAGTGGATGCACACCGCTACCAATTATCCCCTGTAGCATGGCTTACCACTGAAGACATCCTTAAAGAAGCTGACGGAAGTCTTTCTGCACCCGTTCCTGGAGCGCTGTGTCACAAGAGCTTCGGTATAAGCCGTTTCCTTTTGAATAGAATGTCATTCTGAACAAATAAAATCATTTATTTTGGAAATTATGAGTAATGTGAGTGCAAAGCCTCGCTGGTAGATACCAGGTGGATTTGTACAAAGTGACTAGTTGCTTCCACTTTTAAATTTCTTCAAGACTTCTCTGAGGTTAATGTTCACATGGGGCTTGAAGGCTAGTTAAATCAAAATATCTCTCAATTCTGCACTTTTAACCCTGCTGATTGTCGTTTAAAGTGAAATCGAAGCTTGGTTGACTTTATAAGTGATGGGGTCAAGCTTGCACTGTCTCCTCTCGTCTGAGCCATTAAGGCACACCGAGGGAAGAGATTGAGCTGACAGCTCATTGATTTCTTTTTTGTGCCTGTGTCAGACATGTTTCTGAAATGCTTCTTTGTCTTAGCGCCGCCTGAGAGGTATTTGGATATCAGCGACTGATGGAGGGACATGAGAAAAGGAATGAGCTGCACTGATGCACCTCATGGTTAGCTTTTATCCACATCTCATGGATAAGAGGACCCCTGTATGCCCCGCTGCTTCTTTTGTGATTCATCCATGTGCATTAAATGTCTGATTGGTCTTAAAAAAACAGCCGTTTGCCTAGTTGCTATTTATATTCTGCTCACTCTTTTTTGTTTGTTTACCACAAGGATTGCCCAGACTCTGTGTAATTAGCTAATTTTGCATGATTGTAGGCTCATTTAAGTGACACCTGCTAAAATGATTGCTTTTGGATCGTTAATAATAATGGGAATTTCTTTTTTTGTGTTTTCTTTTGTTGCTTTTTCATTTTTTGTAATTAATGTCTGTTTTAACTACAGTACACATAGTATAAGTGTGTACAAAGGTTACGAGATATTCATTTTTACTGTGCAAGGATGCCTTAAAATGATCATAAGTGAGGCCAAAAAAGAATGTAAAGTTAACATACATAAATAGTATTTTACAATAGATTTATATAATTAATTAATTTTATATATTATAGATCTATATATATTGTAGATAAATAAGATTAAGATTTTTAATTGTTGTAATAATGAAAAATAATGAAAACTCAAATATTAATGTTTAAATTAAATTTGTAAAATTTTATATATATATATATATATATATGAGTATCAGTTCTTTTAAGTTAACATTTTTTTCCTAATATTTCCCCCTTTCATAAATAAATGAATTTATTTCCTATGACATCTAATGGACAAATCTTGAATTTTCAAATTCTTTTGGATGTGCGTTTCTACATACTAATAAACTTTTAGATTCAGTTTACTTGTTCATTATTTTTATTTTGAGCTGTTTGGCCCTGCATGCAGTCAGAGCCTTAGCTTGTTTACTTTAACAGCCTTCGAGCTGTTTACCCTCATTTTTAGGAGACAAGCCTCCTCCATGCTCATAATCTCATTTCTCCTTTGGTAAAGACGGTCAGTTGGGCTCATGATTGCATGTATTTGCTGTCCGGTTTCTCGGGGTCAGTGCAGTCCCAGTGAAACAGGAGATTAAGTTCACTGATTTGGGTGGACATTAGATCAGCAGTGAGGTAGATGCACAGATACAGACGAATGCGGCCCATGTTGTGCGTGGGGTGGGGAAGGATCTTTTGGCAAGTCAGTCTGTCCTCGAGCTTGGCACAGGCAGCAGAACGGTGGCAGCACACTGTGTGCAGGCAGACTGGAGTGTTTACCAGTACAGTTGTATCAAAACTGGTGTGTGTGTGTGGATGGATGGCGGGTGTGAGAATGCCCAGGATGGAGCTCAGCACACACACTGTCTGGCCTTGCAAGGGCAAATGCAGTGTTCTGATGGAGACTGAGTGCCCTTGAGATTGGAGCCGCCAGCAGGGAAGATTGATTTGTTGCTCTCTGCTGCTTCCACTGTGCCTTCATACATAATAGTGACTTCGAGTGTCCCCTCCATTTCTGCCACCACAGACAGCGAAGTCCTTACATCTCAAGTATTCCGCATCTGTCAAGATTTCTTGAGCTCCTCAAGACTTCACGCTTGTTTATTCATCGGTGTCAAGCCATTAAACAGGATTTTCTAAGGGCGAGTGGCCACTAAATTGTAAGCTGTCTGTGGTGATGCCTGTCTGTGAGCATTTCTCTGCTGTCTGGCTTCTGCGTTCACATATTTGTGTCCTCTCTGTAATAGCCTTTAATTGATTTGAACTGTGAACTGATCTGCAGAGCCTTTTTCTTTTTTTCTTTTTTTTTTTTTGCTGTCGGCAGTGAAGTTTCAGGTTGCACGCCGTCTGCTTGATGCACATTCATCTGCCGTTTTCATCGGCACATTTGGTCCAGCCCAGATAAACAGGATTAGGGATTTAGGATTACACTTCCCTGACCTTCTCCAGATTGTGCTGTGTCTAGGCCCTTTGGGCATCTAATGCTGTTTGTCAGTTCAGTGTTTGAAGCCCTGAGGAGTTTACCAACCATTTGTCCCAGTGGCATCTTTACCCTTTGAACCATGCAATCTGCTCAATGGAGAAGCTCGTTTTTATGTAGCTCTTGTTTGCTCTCATCCCATCAGCCTCTTTTATCTTTTGCTCTGTTTCTCTGACTGTCATTTTTCTCTCCCTCGGTCCTATGCAGTTTCATTCAATCACTGACAAAGCACTAATAGAGTCTTTTAACACCTGTGAGGGGACACATTTGAAGCATTAGTGGCAATATATTCATTTGCATTGCATTCGTATTCATTTATATCATGATCATTTAAGTGCTGGGCAGTGGTTAATCGCAATCACTGCAAAAGTAAGTTGTTGTTTATATAATACGTGTGTATACTGTGTATATTTATTATGTGTATATACAAAACACACTCGTACAGTATAAATATACACAGTGCATATATATTATGTACACAAATGTTTATATTTTGGATGTGATTATTCATTGCACAGCACTAAATGAATTATATGTTATAGCAATAAATAATCCGTTTTAATCAAAACGTTTAATAATATATCAATACTTATTACTATGTATGTTTATTTTAAAGTGTTATGAATTAAAGATTAAACAAATACTCAAATATATTTCAGATTTATACATTAGCCTAAATGTCAAGTAAATTTGAAGTGTTTTACATAGATTTTGAACTCTATTTTTGTATAAATTGTATAAATGCATGCGTGTGTATATTTATTTGCTCATTTTGCCACGAGTAATACTTATATCATTAGTATTCATTCATTTTCAATTGACACCTAATGAATGAATCAGAAATAAAATATCTTTTTAATGTTTTTACATAATAAGTCCCATTATTATTTAATACGGTCTCTTGCAATTGTTTAATTTAGTGTGCCCATTCAATTACTCGGGCTGTCTGCACTACTGTACCTTTAATACGTGTAAGTATGTATGTCGTCTGTTGTGATTGGCTAGCTTTGCTGTGGCACGAATCAGTTAGTTAAAATAACGCAAATCCATTAAGGCATCATCACAACATTATAGATGCACATGTGGTACTGATATATTGTGAATATTTGATATTAACATGGTGCTCTGTGTTGTGATTTCATAAACTTTGCTATTTCAGAACAGCACCTTTTTTTTTATGTAGAAGTATGTCTCTGTGTGTTACTGATTTCAAAAGAACTTGGAAAATCCAAAATCAATGAGATGGCCCCTTTATAACTACCATTAACAAAATTAATTTCTTCTGTGGGAATATTGCATGTTACGATATGAATATTTAGGCCTAGATCAAACAGTTTTTGAGACCTGAGGGGATTACGCACACAGATTTTATGTCAGATGGGTTCAAATCAAGCCAATAGCCCATAAAGACGGAAATATGTCCTCTTCTGCTAGTGTGCCATGGCATATTCGTTATTATTAGCTATTTATTGACTATAAATCTGAAAGCAAGAATGTGCTTTGATGAACACATTGGCAGTGGGAATTGCTGGCTCTCCCTTTCAGAAAGATTTAGATATTTCTCACTGATCATGGACTTTGAACTTTAAAGGCTTTTGTTTGCAGCCCTTTGCCTTTGAAAAAGTACAATTTCAGCAAATTGTCTCCTCATATCTTCAGTTTTGGGTTGGAGATTAGAGCATAACATCCCGCTGACCCCGAAAATAAGCTCTGCATGTATTTATGAGGCAAAAGCAGGAATCCAAAACATATTAAAAATTTACAACACATTTAGTTTCTTACTGTGCACACTTTGGAAGTCAAGTCACTGACCGGTATGACTATAGCCTTTTATGTGTCATTTAATTGTGTTTTCCATCATGGTAATTGCCATTAATGTGACAAGTGGGTTATTATAAATCATTCTGTTGAAAGATTTGTTCGTAAAGATTTTTTTTTTGTGGTGTTTGTGAAAGAGATATGTCTTTGGAGTCTGTTATATTAACACATTTTTAGATCTGTGGCCAGCCATGTACAGGTCATGTTTGTTTGAAAGCTGTGATTTTGACTAGGCCAGGGTTGTTTTTGGCTCCATGTTGAGAGACTCGAAAGGCGCTACCTAAACAAAGCAAAAGAAAGCTTTGTTTATTAAAGTTGTTCGTAAAATTAAACCGTGAAGACTTGTAAACTATTACGGAAGCTTATTTCTTCCACTGAATAAAAAAACTTATTTAAAAAAAAAAAAAAAAAAACTGTTGTTTATTTTGATTTGTTTTTTTCAAACATGTTTTTTTATTGTTTTGCGTTAGTTAGCTGTATTTATTTATTTATTGATTTATCTAATCAAAATAACCAAAGTGCAATTTGATTGAGATTAATTGGACTGCACAATGAAAAATGATTTTAAAAAATCTGTTTTTGCAAATGAGCTCTTCATATCTCACAATTGACATTTTTCACAACTAGGTGACAATTGTGTGAAACTCCTAATTATGAAAGTCAGAATTGCAAAAGTCAGAATAAAGTCACAATTACCATTTTATATCATTATTCCCAGGCAGAAATAAGCTTTCATAACTACTAGTCTGTCTGACAGAGAAGAAGGAAAAAAACGTTCGAAAAGCACTTTTATTTTTCACCAACTCCCCACTTTTTACAGACGCAATCATCCTGAAGTCAACAACATTTTGAATGTTGCTCATCTACTGTGGCTGAGTTCATTCCCAGTGACCTGCAGCTGGTGATTTATCTCTTTTACAAATTAGACTGTTTAGCTTTTCCCTTGGGTATTTTTTTTCTCTCTATTTTCTTTCTGTGCTCTATAAAGACACATCAAAAATTAACAGGACGGCACATATTTCTTTTTCGGCATCAGCTGAGCATAATGACAAGTACAACATGTTTTTTTCATTCCTTTTATGAAATACACCGATATTTCTCTGACAGGCTGAATCGGGCTTGGACTGCTCTTATTTTGGGTTTAGGCCGAGTTTGTAACAGAACAGAGGTGGTCAGAGCCAGCATTAGTCTCAGTCTGACTACTTCCATTCATGAGCAGGAACGGACCCCAAAGCAGCCACCGTCGTCATCATGTGCTACAAACAATGTCTGTCATTGTGAATAATAAAAAGCACTGTACTGATTTGGGAGGGGTTCTTTTGATTTTTAGGTCTGCCTGCGGTTAAAACTCGGTAGAAACGAGTCCTGTGAGTTGGAGCTGTCCAGGGCGATCGGCCAGCTATTGTCCTGCTGTCCTGGCACGCAGATGCGCACCACTTGCTCCAGGAAGTGTCCTGTGTCTCTAAGCAGCAATGAATGCGGCCCTGGTGTTCGAAGCTGTTAGAGCATATCGTCCTTTTTATCGTCCCATTCTTCCAGCAGCAGATCTGTACTATCGCTTTGCTTTGACATAAAACAAGAAAGAGGAGACAGTGCAGATAAACATTTGATGGCTCCATATCTTTTTCCCGTCAGCAGATCCCTCAAAATCACCTGTGTATATTGATATCCCCTGCTTTTTCCACTCCAGACCAATAACTTTTTTTATTTGGTGCCGATCAATTCCGGATATCATGTAGACGTCGCTATTCTGATTTATTTTCCAGACTCCTGGTTTTATTGCACTCTTAACTGGAAGCAGGTAAATCTTAAGCATTGTAACACTTCGGCAGCAATCGGTGGTATTATAATGCGTCTAAACTAACTTTATCGTACATTTTGTATCTGTGTTTTGAAATCTAGCAGTTGTCAACCATTGTCTGGGCTCATGATTCGAAAAACACTCAGGATTTGAGCCAGAGCTGACAGTACAGTGTAAGCTTTTGGGAATGAAGGTATGCTGTGCCCTTGAGATAGGGAGTGTTATGGAAGCTATCCTGCCATCAGAAAATGGCTTTTGTGACTCCCAGGCAGGGTGCATTTTTCACACGTCTGTTGGGCTTTGAGACTGTGAGGGAAAAAAAGAAAAAGAAGGAAAGATCTGGGACAGAAGAAACTTGCTGGCGTGGGTGAGATGGTGACGGGTTTCTAAATGTCAAGGTCCTAATTTTTCCATGTCTTGACACTTTCGTTTCAACACCTTTTTTTCCCCATCCGTTGTTCTTGTTTCAACCTATCAGCATGTTGTTTATTTCTTTATTTTTGTTTTGCTGTTGTCACAAAATGTTAACAGCAGTTGTCTCCATTTTTAGACAGTAAAAAAAGACAATACTGCCAACCTATGACTGCACATCACGTGTTCATTTAACATCTAGAACATGAACTTCAGTCTGGTTAAAGGGAAAGTTCACTCAAAAATCAATACTACCATCTATTATAAACCCTAGTGTCTTTTAAACCTGTATGACATTCATTCTTCTGAAAGATAAAATATATATTTTTTGTACATTTTTTTGAAACATTTGGTTTTTGTATAGAGTTATAAAGCACACCAACGTCGTCCCTGAAGACGCCCTGGATCAGAGGAAATGGAATTGGCTTGCCAAAAAGTGGACCCTGCACTACGGGACTAGCGCTAGGAAAGAAGGTTTTTGTATAGAGTTGGTTGGACCCCAGTGTTCTTCAAAAATTGCATACACTTTTGGAATGACATGAGGCTGTAAATGAAGACAATATAAATTGTTTTGGTGTTAAAACTGTTATTTATTGAATAGTATTATAAGAACACTGGTATTTATTCATTTAGTTTCATTTTTGTTACCTCATAAAACTCCCCTTTTCTTTTGTGCTACGAAGCCATTTCCTTAGAATTTTGTTCTGGGTGTGGGCTCTCTTGCTTCATGTCATCTGAGTCATGCTGTTCAGAGTATGCAGTACACAATGGGCTGCTTCAGCCGTCTTTAGTCCGGTCTTCTGCATATTAAAGAACCAGACTCTGAATAGGAAAGCTCTTTGACTGTAATCCGACCTCTGACGACACGCTGATGGCTGTTCACGTTCCTCTGCCGGACACAATGAGAGGCCAGTGACAGGTATTGTGGCCTGAGAGTAATCCTGGTGTAAAGGAAAGTAGATGTGGAGCTACTGGGTGCAAAAACATTATTCTTGAGTGTCCCCTGTGGAATGCAGCCTAGATTTGCCTTTTTTTTTCTTTATAAAACCCAGTGCCTCCCCACCCTACAGCTGAAACACTTCATGTAGTTCTCTTAACGGTATCGACCCCTAAAATTCCTGACGGGGATTTTGGATCACACAAGCAGACAGGAGAGTCAACAGCTGTGTTTCGGTATTGTGAATGTGACAAGATTTTTACATGTACTCCCAGAAACCTTGAAATTATAAAATGGCCTTCTCTAAGGCTCTGTTATTTCTCTGTCAAGACTTTTTTTTTACCCTTCATCATCTTATTGAAGGCATGCTCTTGTGTCTTTTCCCTTTTTTGCGGTATTCACACATTTTTATCCCTGAACCCCTGCAAGGCTTTGATTCTTTGTACTAGTCTCCCTTTTCACATAACCCATACATGAAGCGAGTCTGTGATGCCTTTGAAAGTTGACCTGTATTGCTTCTCAGACACGTTGTGTCTTGTAGCTTCGCTTCAGCCTTTCCTCAGACACCCATTGTGTGCTTCTCCCTCTAGTTAAACAACATGTTGGCCACTGGTGACATGCATGTATGTATAAACTGCATCTTTTGAGAGGATGTCTTTGAAGGTGAACAATACCAAAAACCACAGTGCCCTTGAGCACAGTAGATGTCTGTAAATGTGTTTGTTTAGGTGCCTACTTAATGTGAATGGTTTTAAATTGACTTTCATGTTTGCTGGCATTTCAAACTTTCTATTGTCCTTTTGTCTATAATGGGTTTTTCTATAATTTGGGAGGTCTTTGAAAGTTGCGTAAGGAATATTTGAAAGATTCAGACAACATCTAAAGTTACACTTTGATGATCCCTCTTGCAAGATACTTTCTCTCTTGCCATTCGTTTCGTGACTGTCATCACCTTTAGCCTTCAATACAGCTTCCTGCAATAGCTATTAGTTCTATTCTCCTTCTGCAGAGACCTTTACTTGGTTAGCACTAATCTGAATCCTACTCAACTCATTCACCTGTGCCACACTTTGCGCTAAATCCTTCATTTAAGATGAAAAGATTAAATGACTTTTGCCCTTTGAAGTGCATGAAGGATAGTGAGGATCACTTTTTAAAGCCCTTACTAATCAATACAAGCCACCTCCATTATCCCGTAATCCTGGCGTTGCCTTTGTAAATGCCTCTCTAGACACTCTTGGTATTCAGTGAAAAGAAACCCAGGTTGTAGGGCTCCCACGGCATCATGTGGGTTTGGCTTTTGCAGCCAACATTCAGAGAGGGGTAATACAAGAGTTTTTCGTCTAGTCCAGTCAAAAGCCTTTAAATACGTTGTTGCACCTTAGATACTGTTCTAAGTAATATAACTGAACATAAAAATTGTGCGGAGTATATATTTTTGAGTTAATTGCATTGATTTTTGATTGTGTTTGCATTATTTGCACTTTTGTTAAGTTAATGCTTTTTCGTTTTAGGTAAACTCAAGGAGGCTGGATTGCTCTGGGCATGACCTGTCTGGAGCATCCGGTGCCGAAGAACAAGAAGCCTCCTTCAACAAGTCCAAAATCCAGAATCTTTTCTGCACGGGATCAGGAGATAAGGACTCAGAGAGGGTAGAGAAGGGGCATAGAGGTGTTGGGCAGGGGGCCGCTGATGCATGTGGGGGCAGTGCACATCCCTTGCTGGAGAGTGGAAGCCCACCTCGCCCATGCCGTCCCCTGCCCAACCCAGTCTCACCACCCTCTGCAATGGTGACATGAGCGCATACCTTACAGAGAAGCCCAATTTTAACCCATCTGTGTTGTTTCTTTGGAAAAAACATACAATAGACTTGTAAATAGAGCACTGTGTCTATCCTGATTGGTGTAGTGGCACGGTGATGATGCTGATGTGTGGACGTGTGCGACGGCTCTTCCGTCAGCTCACGCTGCAGACCAGCCTGCTGCTGCTCTTCATTTTCTGCATGGTCAGTGTCCTCATCTCAGCCTATTTCTTGTATGGCGTTAAACGAGAGCTCGAACCTGCAGGAGTTGGAGGTGTGGTAGTCCCAGAAGAAGGTACTGCTGATTGGGATGATCCCCGGGCGACACCTTCCCCTCCGTCAGCAAGGGTGCTACCAGCCAGAACCGCCAAGCCAGCAGACATGTCTCGAACCGACCCTGTGGTACTGGTGTTTGTAGAGAGCTTGTATTCCCAGTTGGGCCAGGACATCGTAGCCATCTTGGAATCGGGGAGATTTCGATACCAGACAGAGATCGCACCTGGGAAGGGCGACATGCCCACACTCACAGACAAGAACCGTGGACGATTTACGCTTGTCATCTATGAGAACATCCTCAAGTATGTCAACCTGGATGCCTGGAACAGAGAGTTGCTGGACAAGTACTGTGTGGAGTATGGCGTTGGCATCATCGGCTTTTTCAAGGTGAGCCATTTGTGTTGTACAGCTTGACCTTTCACAGCAAATAGTGTCACTAATGGCTGTTAATGTGTCTCTTAATTCCAGTGGGTCAATCACCTTGCACTAAACGATCTCTCAACTGACATTTCACAGTCTGACTCAAATGTTAGCATGCAGAAATATTGCCAACGGAGGGAGGTTGGTGCATTATGCTAAACATTGAAGTAATAGCACATTACTGAACAAGAATGTCCTTGTTGGTTGGTTCTTGTTCTATGGGGGTGCTGCTCTTCAAAATCAGTCAGAGGAAATAATCAGCACTAGAGTCTGCACATTTGACTATTACTCATTGCTCCCTGTCATTGCCAGCTTATAAACCTCCTCTCCCAGTTCTAATGTATTGTTTGCCTAAGGCCAGGCCTGCTTTTATTACCCTCACGAGCTTGAGTGCGCCACACTAATTGTTAGTGGAGGTTATCCCAGTTGATGAGACTGTTAGAGTCTCGCTCGCCTGCAGCAGAAGGGCGAGGACATCAACACGTCTTAAAAGGATCCTCAAGAAATTTGCGCTCGTTAATTTTTATTGACTCAGGCTGCTCTGATTCTCCTCAAAGCTGTTTTACACCAGGCTCTTCTGTTTACACACTAACAGGAACAGTTCAATCCCTGATTGGCTGGAAATGCTGTTTTCTTGTCCAGGCAGTTAACATCCTTGCCTTGCTGGAATTCATTGATTGAGAACCTTGAGCGTGTCTGATAACAGACCCTGAGAATACATGGTTCAGCAGACCAAAACTTTTTGCCCCCTTGAGTGAAGAAGCACTGCCTCCAGTTCACTCCAGTAATGAAACATACATAATTACCTTCAAATCAAGCCTTGACTTGCACCTGTCAATGCCAAATGCGTTTATCTCCCAAGAGTTGCACAAAGAAGCATCGCAGTGGACACCAGCAGTTAGTAATGCTTGCATGCATCAGCGGGTTGAAGCTCTTGTTTGCCCTCGTATTAGGCTTCTGACCTAATACATGCACTCCACAGAGTTGGTGTATAATTGGAATAAACCCTTATGTTTTCCTAACCAGCACTTGAGTTGAAATGGTCTAGGGGCCATATTAAGTCTGCGGCCACCAACCAAACTCGCTAGCTCTGTTCTAAAACATGGCTACCTACTAATGCTAAATGGCATTTTAAAGCATCATAAGGTGCCTGACGTGATGACATTATTTATTTACCCAATTTATGGCAGTTCACGTGTAGCATACTGTATGTGAAAAAGCAAACATGGCTCAGTTTCATGATTGGCAAGTCAAGAGATTTTAAGTAGGCTTATGCTTATTTCATTTCGTGCCAAAGATTATTGATAAGCTTAGTTGATTGTTTAACCAATATTTGTTTGCTGTATTGTTACTTTTAGTTTGTTAGATAAATGTATTGTTAGCTTAGCGACATGCTAACATCAAACTCTTAAAATTAATTTCTCTGTAGAGTTACTACCTGTGCTGAAACGCTTGTGAAATCTTGAAGTGCCTCCCTTAGAAAACAGTTGTAGGCAGTAACCAACAAGCTGGACTACAATTTCTTAACAGCTGTTTTGGGCTTCGGCTAATTATCCAACATGGTTCATGAATTGTTCAGTGTCAGGGTAAGTTAAATGCTGATAAGCTTTGAAGGAGCCTTTGGCTTGCATGTGTTGATGGAACAATGGACACTGGAAGATGGGATTAGGGAGAGGCTCAGGGAAGATATTGATTAAGGCCACTGGTATGTGAAAATCTCCCATCCGTATTCTCCAAGTGCTGAGTAAGACCACCACCTACTCTTGAAATTTCAGCTTGTTTCAGTGTGTTGCCATTAAAAGAAACAGATAAAAAAAAGTGCATGATTCATCGGGCTTTGCCTGTGGACAATGCATCTCTCCAGAGGGTCCCATTGCTACCTCTGGTGGCAGAATAATGGCTGTGTTAAGAGATGAGCAGGGTGAAGGCCTCTCCAAATTGTAAGGCTCATTGTGTTTGTTCCACTCAGTGTGCAGTTTATCACCAATTGATCCAGCTTCACTGGGTCAGCTGGGCCTAGAGGAGAATGGACTGCATGCAGATGAGCATGGATGGTGTTTAAACAAATTTGGGTACCCTTAGTACGACACGCCATCTAAATCAGGAAAGCACTAGTTAACTTTAGCTTAGAGAGCAATGGAAACAGTAAATTGCTGCTGTATTAAAGTGACCGTATAAAAAAATGTCCTTCACAGTGTTTGCAGACCATTTATGAAATATGCTATATTAGATTTCTAACTACAAAAAGAGTGCATTCTTAAACTTGTGCTGAATTTAAAAATGCATGTTGCATGTCTCAAGTAAAAATATCTTGCTCTGACATATCTTGAAGTATGTCAGTGTCATTGTTGTGTGTCAAGATGCACACCTGTAAAGTTGCTTAAATATCATATTTAACTAAGACCTTGTCCTGGCTTAAGCGAAGTCATTTTTGTGAAACCGGGTATAAATGTATTAAGGTCAGATTTTTGCTCAAATTTATGTTCACGACCAAAAACTGTAACATCTGTAAAATAACCGCTACATTTTAACAACCTTATTTTTATATGGCGAAATGTATTTATCACAGTTTGAGTTATATTCAAATTAACCATTGTACTTCCATAGTAGCAGACATTTAGGTCATTATAACCATGCTAACCAGATCATGAAATTTGTATGAAAAACAGTATCTTAAATGCATTTAGCATAAAGCAAAAAAACTGTGCTGTGTATATAAATAGCACGCAGCATATATTTTGAAAATATACCCATATAATTTATCATTTATATTACATATAAATATATTTAATATATAAACACACATATTTCTGAATACATATACATGCCTGTGTGTATTTATATTTCCTTCTGTAAATCCATGGTAAATTATGGATTAAATTTATAGATTTAAAAAAGCCTTCTGTCTATATTGATGTGCACAGCGTTTCTCCTCTTTGTCAGTGCTTGTTCATCTGGCTTTAAACTAGTTTAAATCCAGTGTTGGGTATAGTAATATATTACTTTTTGCTGTAACGCAGTAGTGTAAGGCATTACTAATCAGGTTTAATTTTTCTCGGTACATGTTCAGTAATGCTTGCGTTACAACAAAGTTTTTGCCAAAATGTTTATTGTTGAAAAAACAGCAAGACACAAGATATTAACATATAAAAAATGCCGCAAGTCAGCTCTATTTTCTGTTCGTGGTCAGTTATTATCCATCTGTGGTGTGCAGGTTTGTAAATGAATACTAAAGGACAGTTTCTAATATATATGTGCAGAGTGATTTATTTAATTCATCTCGCTCTCGTTGGAGTAACCTTATATGTGTGACGTGGTCAAGTTAAGGCGTATTTAGGGCAGGTTTTACAGAAGTGTTGCGAGGCTACTGGCCCAGCAGTGGAAAGAGTGGCATGATTTCGACCTCTGTGTTCCAGGTCTGAGGCTATTAGCTCCGCCCAGCTTGCTTCAAGTCCTAGCTCGCACTGGCCAGTGGCCCGAGCCCGTCTTTTTTTTTTTTCTTCTACCAAAACAGCTTATACTGTTTCATCTAATAAAACAGTTCAGTTTTGTGTGTAATGGCATAATTATATTTCGTTTAGTTTTTTTGTTTTTAATTAAGTTAATTTAGAAAAAACTTGGAGCATTTTTGTTCATTAAATATAAGCTTTAGTTTTTTCGTTGTTTTTTTTTTAACAACAAACAAAGTGGACAGTGATGATCATAAACTATGATCAATTTAACCTTTTCAAATCATCACAACTTGCCTAAAATGCAATAACATTTAAAGCATATAACAATGTTTAAACGTTAAACCACCTTTTGTGAAAACTAAATGGACAACGCTGTCATTTTATTCATCATTCATCATTCAGTATTACATCATTCAGAACAGTACAGGGTCTACATTTATTTGGGTGCACTGACAATTTCTTGAACAGGAGTGCTTCAAAAAAATTAACCGAAACTCAGCGAAAAAACACATGAATACAAAGAAGCTTTAAATGACCACTTAAAAAAAAAAATCTGAAACAAAAACACCTTCATTATAATTTTAATAAAGATGACTTAAGGTGCATCAGAGATGGCGGCTGGTCAGGAAACTTATCTTAGTGACACGGACTCAGAGGAGAGAGATTTAAATATCTTCCTACTATCTTCCTACTTTTGCTGATGCTGTGACAAGCTTTAGTCTATTGCGTGTAATTGAATGCAGAACTCTTCAGCTGCGCTGACGGCATGCTCTCTGTAGTTGTTTTGGTGAAAGTAACTCAAAAGTATTACGCATTACAGTTTTTTAATCAGTGATATTGTAATGTAAGGCATTACCTTTAAATAACAGTAACAAGTAATATTTAATGTATTACAGTTTGGAAGTAACTTGCACAACACTGTTTAAATCACAGAGTCGTTTGCGTTCTTTGCTGAAATTTCACAGCGCTGTTTAGTGCTTCCATGACCGAGACTCATCAGCGAGTAAACACACGTGCTTTCGCTGCTGTTTGAACTTTGAGTCGAGTGGATAAATGGTGCATGCGATGTGAATCAATTGAGTTGTGCTGTTTTGTTTCTCTTTTGGCACCTAAATATTGTATCAAACATTTATCAAACCCTTCATATTAGTTTATCAAATAAAATTATACCACAATAATTTTAGTTAGCATCTTATCACCCAGCTCTAGACTAACGGTATGAATGGGGAAATGGGGTCTGTCATTATTTTTCCTTTTAATGTGGATTTTCATCTCTCTTCTTTCAACACTTCATTTAAGGCTAATGAGAACAGTTTGCAGAGCGCCCAGCTTAAGGGCTTCCCTCTCTTCCTCCACTCCAATCTGGGTTTAAGGGACTGTAGCGTCAATCCCAAGTCTCCACTGCTGCTCATCACCAAGGCCCGGGAGGTGGAGCACGGCCCCTTACCTGGGGACGACTGGACGGTCTTTCAGTCTAACCATACAACCTATGAGCCTGTGCTGTTAGCTCGGGGACGGAGTACAACAGAGGCCAGTGGAGCTCCTGGACCCCTTCATGCAGCTGTTGTTCAGGATTTAGGTCTTCACGATGGCATCCAGCGGGTACTCTTTGGCAACAACCTGAACTTTTGGCTGCACAAACTGGTACTGGTGGACGCAGTGAGTTTCTTGACTGGCAAACGTCTCTCATTGGCTCTTGAACGCTACATACTGGTGGATATCGATGACATCTTTGTTGGGAAGGAAGGCACAAGGATGAAGGTGTCTGATGTCAAGGTGAGCACTGTTTTGTTTAAAAATTCCGCTTGTACTGTTTTGTACAAGCGGAAAGCCAAATGGTTTGCTGGTTTATCAGTTCTATCACATTTAGATATTTTAAATTTGACCTAAGCATAGCTATCTGAAGTCTGGGGTTAAGGGCCATAGAAACACACAGTGTACATACATTTAGAGCTAATTTTTCTTTAACGTATTATCTCTCACCTTTTCTGCTTATCATTTCTGTGATCCTGAATAGACAGAAAGCAGGGCTCAATAGTAAAAATGAACCAGGACCTGTATGTGTGGATTTCTGACCAGTTGACTAATTTATGCTGCCCTATTGACCACAATGTCATATAAGTTAAAGGAATAGTTCACCCAAAGGTGAAAATTTACTCACCATCATTTACTCACCCTAAAGTAATTCCAAACCTGTATACATTTCCTCTGCCAAACACAAAGGAAGTTATTCTGAAAAAAAAAAAAAAAATGTAACCAGACTGTTTTGGGTCACCTTTGACTTCCATAGTATTTGATTTTTCCTACTGTGGAAGTCAATGGTGATCCAAAACAGCCTAAAATGCCTTACTTTGTGTTTGGCAGAGCAAAGAAATTCATACACAGTTGGAACTATTAGAGGGTGAGTAAATGATGACAGAATTTTCATTTTTGGATGAACCATTTCTTTAATAACGTACATGTTTTTGTGCTCTGAGAACTTTCTGTGATGTTCTGAACGTTGTGAGTTCTGCTCATTTAAATACATCAGTGTCACATTAGCTAGCTAATTTGGATGAAGTTTTCTGAAATGGAGAGAATGATTTGTGCTAGTCTTTTGAGGCATCAGTGAGAAAATGAAAAAAAAAATCCCCAATGCACCATATTTCATAATTTTGTACCAAACATGTATGAATTTGTAGCTGTCAAATAGTTATATTTATAGCTGTATAATATCCATCCATTGTTATGATTTAAGTTGCTGTTTTTTTGTTCTGGGACCCGTGAATATGATGACCAACTGACTAACTGGACCAGCAGGAAAAAAAAGTCTTATTTGTGAATGAGACACAGAATGAAATGTGTACAAAAAGAAAATTATTTAAAAAGATGGATTCGGGGAAAAGAAAAGAGCATGAAACAGACATCGATGAAAACAGCACCTCAGAAGCAGAACATAGATCCATATAATTCACCAAAAGTTTTCGTGACGTGACAGCACTTTTCCTATCATCAGTTGTCTGCTTTTTCAATACTCCAACCTCTGCTGTTCTTTTTCCAAATATCTCCCCTTCTTTCCATTTCCCTTTTTTATTTTATTATTTTTTTATGACTCGCTGTTCAAAGGGCATCCAAAGACTCGCCGCAAGCATGAATATTTCAAACGCAGTTTTCTGCGTCCTCCTTGTGAATCTCTCATCTTCGGAGCGCCCCGATGCAGATGTTCAGCCGAGGGAAGGAATAGAAAGCAAACATAATCAAAGCCGTCTTGTCTGTCTGTGGACCTCTGTGCAGTTAAATATGAATCAGTCTTTTGATTGAGTCACACTGGAGAGACAGGCAGTCAAAAACAAGCGCAGTAAACAAATCAAATGAGAGGCAGATGCGGAGCTAAATCTGAGAGGGGTAATGAAGCAAACACAGGAGACGAAGAGACAGCAGACTTATGCTGTCCCTCCAGCACTGTGCGTCGGCGTACGTCTTTTGGCTATCTCTTTTGCATCCTCGTCTGTTGTCTGTGTGCTTTTTCTATACGCTTTCT
>JAUMHI010000025.1:5434043-5451564 GCA_032359435.1 Enteromius unitaeniatus
GTGCGTCGGCGTACGTCTTTTGGCTATCTCTTTTGCATCCTCGTCTGTTGTCTGTGTGCTTTTTCTATACGCTTTCTGTGTTTACTGACTTTTAAACAACTTTTATTACATTTCTAAACTCCTCGTTTCAAAGGCCCTACTGGAGACGCAGAACGAACTCCGAACCCACGTGCCCAATTTCACCTTCAACTTGGGATTCTCTGGGAAGTTCTTCCATGCTGGTAAGCAAAAATCACATTGTTAGCTTAGCAAAATGCTAACAACATACTTTTTTTTTTTTAATCAAGTGAATATCAGTCACTTAAGAGCTTCTGTGATAGTTAGGATGCTGTTTTAGTAAGCAGTTTTTGCGATTAGTAAAGATTTGTACTATTTGTGTCCATGTAATTATATTTCAGGCACCGAGGAGGAGGATCTTGGAGATGACCTGCTTCTGTCCTACAGTAAAGAGTTCTGGTGGTTCCCCCACATGTGGAGTCACATGCAGCCACATCTCTTCCACAACCAGTCCGTGCTGGCTGAACAAATGCTGCTAAACCGAAAGTTTGCAGAGGTGATGATCAGAGAGATCTGAGTGTTTTTGCTTTTTTTGGATAATACACATTAAGGCTGTTTAAAAAAAATTAGGTTGTGTACCACATTGTGATGTAGTGATTGATTGATTGATTTGTGCACCCATGCTTGTATGAGCTTATATTACCTACAAACACTGCTTGTGACTTTTTTTTTTATTGTAAAAGATTAGCAAGATATTGTAGGCAGTAGCTGCCTAAGCATTTTTTAAATGTACATACTTCAAAATTAATTTTAAATGACTAAATTACCTGCAAAGTATGTGGCATGAAAGCACACAAAGTATCAAAAGCCCTTTCTCATTACCAGGGAGATATATATGGATATACTTTTAGTGCCAGGTAGAGGAAGTTAGGATGAAGTTATGCACAATTAGTGGTTCATATGCTAAAGATTTTTTTCTTTTCAGGAGCATGGCATTCCCACAAACATGGGTTATGCGGTGGCTCCCCATCACTCTGGAGTGTATCCCATCCATTTGCAGCTGTACGAGGCCTGGAAGAAAGTGTGGGGCATCAAAGTGACCAGTACAGAGGAATATCCCCACCTCAAACCCGCACGCTTCCGCAGGGGCTTCATACACGGTGGCATCAGTGTAAGAATGCTTTTAATTGGTAAAAGTTCAAATAAAAAGTGGGAGAAATTGGCTGAATGAAATTTGGAAAGAACACAGACTTGAACCTGTATCCTTGGGACAAACATGTTCCTACCATATGCAAGGCTCCAAGTTCTCCTCTATAAAAAAAAAACAGATGGCACATTTTTATTCAGACTGTAGCCTGTACAGCTGTGTGGTTAAACGATAGTGTGTTGAATTCTTATTCCGGCTGGATTCAGTACGATAAACCCCAGGCTATTTTGTGTACGGTTTGAGCTTTGAATCCCAGTGGGGGGTTAAGGGCAAACTGTTTGTGAAAGTACAATTTTCTTTCTTTTTTTATTTTTTATCAGCTCTGCATTGCTTCAGGGGACAACAGAAAGAGTATGACAAAAGCTCGGTGAATCATGACAGAGCGGTTTCTGTGTGTGTGAATGTACGAATATATGTGAACTTGCAGAAACAAAATCACCTTGAGAATCATATAAATCAGTTATGCCGTATATTTATTTTTTTGTTTTTCCAACACACTAGGGCCATATAACAATTGCTTATACTGACATTATTATCTATGGTTTATATCGGCAAAAGATGCTCTCACTATGCAGTGTATACATGTATTATGGAAAGAATCTTTTCAGAATGAGAAATAAAAGTACATTAATGTAAACCATCTTCATTCCTCCATCATTGGCTGTCAAATAAGATCATGGATGCCGATGCGTGGACAACATTATTAGAACAGAAGCATTCCAACTTGATACATCAGCTCTAGTGGATGCACTCCAGTTGTTGAACTTTATTTTTCACCGCTGATGTCAGATAATTTCCCACTCCAGTTTAAAATGACTCTAAAATGAGATTACGTATTATGGGTGACGAAATAATCAAAGCTAATTGGCCATATAACCAAAAACGAATATTTCTGCTTGAATGTTTTAGTCTACAATGCTCCTTAACCATGGTTAAATCTCATTTTAAGCGGCTCATACCTTCTAAAAAATGTTAAAAAGAAATTATAATTTACAGTTATAAAAAATGTATTTGATATGCAGTCACAAATTTGTTTATATAGTGTTTTTTGTTTATCTACCAAGGAAATTTACCATTATAAATAAAGTGATTACATAGTGTCAGGAAATGTCTTTGTTTTTCAGGTGTTACCTAGACAGACCTGTGGTCTCTTTACCCACACCATCTTCTACAATGAGTACCCTGGAGGCTCTAAAGAGCTGGACAAACTCATAAATGGAGGAGAGCTTTTCCTAACTGTGCTTCTTAACCCAGTAAGTAGTGACATGGATTTTTACTTAGCAGTTAGACTTACAGTTAGATAATTCCTTTATAAAATAAATAAAATAATGAGCACCAAATGGTTTTGACTGAAGATTGGAGTAATGGCTGTGTAAATTCAGCTTGTTTTGAATGTCAGCTATTTATTTATTTGATAGCTTGGGAGCTTAATGACGACTTGTGCTTCATTTCAAACCAGATCAGCATCTTCATGACCCACCTGTCCAACTACGGGAATGATCGTCTTGGCCTGTACACCTTCAAGAACCTGGTTAAGTTCATACAGATGTGGACCAACCTGAAACTGCAGACACTCCCACCTGTACAGCTGGCACAGAGATATTTCCAAATCTTCCCTGAGGAGAGGGACCCCATCTGGCAGGTAACAAAGGTGCTCTGTTGGGGGTCTGTACTGTCCAGGGATCATTATGGGAAACGAACACAACTCTATTTAGTGGGAATGGATCAGCGAAGCTTGAGAGTGTTGAGCAGTGTTGCCGTAATATGTGGCGAAAGGTTTCGCATGGCTGTCTGCACATTTACTCTGATGTATGAAGAGCGAGAATGGTTTTCCGTGTACTCTGCCAGGAAATCAGAGAATGCTATTTTTAAAAATTGGTTCCTTCAGTTGAAAGTTGGAGGCAATGCAGATGATCTGTCTTTCTCTCTGTATCTTTTCTCTCACTCGCCCATTTCAATTTATCCAGCTTCTTTATTTCTTCTCGTCTCACTCTTTCTAACTCACTTGTTTTGTTTCACCCTTAGAGAAAGAGAAAGTGGGAGCCTGAAAGCTCTAAATCCCTCTTTTGATCTCTCTCGTTTCCTGTCAAGGTTGAGGTCCCATCTTTTCTGTCGGCTCTCCAGCGTTCCACAGCTTGCCCTACTCTGAATAATCTTCTTTCCTCTGCAGTTGTTTTCCCAAGAAATCTGCAAGCTGCTGTTACATGCAGAGTAAAGATACAACTTGGAAAGAGTTTTAGTTTTTATTTCATACTTAATACAACATGTCCATGGCTCTTTCAAATCCAAATCCATGAGCTGTTCTTCGGTCTACATCCTACATGGGCAACTGTTTTCTAAGAGAGGTCACCTGCCACAGTGCGGGCAGATAAGGCAAAATTATATCTTTTGCTGAAAATAAGACTCACTTTATGATTGATTTCAGTGGGGTATGCTGTATGTCGAATATCACCTGACCAAACCAGAAAACAATAAAAACCCCACTTCCAAAACAAGCTGTTTGTTGATAAGATGAGCAAGGAAGCAAGTACTGGTGAGAGAACTTTTGTCCTGCACTTTTTCACAGATGACGAGTTGAAGGAGAATTTTAGATTGACACGACAGCACTCGTGTATGACACTTCTGATTCAATAACATCAGCTGTTCATGTCTCATACATTATGCAATTTCTACGTCATTGCATAACTCCAGTTTCGGTTTTCTGATCTGGTTAAGTGTTTACATGCCCTATCAAATGGATTAAAAGCCACCCTTTACAATCCAAATGAAATTTTAGTCAGATTTGGCTCATTTATTTAGTTTTCTTAGGATTGGGCTACTAGTACAATTTTTGGTTTTTGGTGAATTTTCAATGAATCATTTTTGGGTGTACTATCCCATTAAAGCCATGTTGCTGCTGCCATTTTGTTCCTGTGGCTTCAACCCATTCCTTGCTCTCTTATTGGCTGTCGCGCACACATCAAGTCGGCTGACTGGTCCAAATATTTGGCATGCTAGATATTTGTTTGCCATCATGGATCCTCTTTGATACATTGAGTAGTGTATACATAAACACTGCCGAGCACTGATCACATGCTGATTTGCTTCCAATCACAACCTGAATCCTTTAATCCGGCTTAAGATCCTGTAGTGTGAACTTGGTTTTAGGAGGTACAGGAACATAGATGGCTAACGCCAATTTAAATTAACAGCATTTATTTGAAATGTGCAATTTTTTTTTTTTTTTTTTTTTTTTTTTTGTAACAAAAATATCTTAACTGTTTAAATAGTAAAATTGTTCCAAACCTATAAAAAGTTAATTCATCCTTGGAGCACAATTTAAGATATTTTGGTTGAAAACCAGGAGGCTTGTGACTGTCCCATTGACTGCCAAGTAAATAACATTGTTTAGATCCAGGAAAGTATAAAAGACATAATCAAAATAGTCCAACTGCCAGAATACAGGAGAATACTTTTTGTATGCAAAGAAAATAAAAAAAACAAAATTTATTCAACAATTCTCCTGTGTGTCTCTCCACGTCAGCGTAGCGCCATTTTAGAGAGTATCCACTGAACGCAAACAGTGTACGCTCTAGGAGTGCAGTAACCTTTTAATGTCCTTGCTGAATAAAGGTATTAATTTTCTTTTCTCGAATTTGTATTCTCGAATTGCCTTTTCCTTCCTAATGAATGCATGCGATGCTGTCTTGATAATATGTTTTCTTATTGCAGTGGTTCTTAATTCCAGTCCTAGGGACCCCCTGCTCTGCATATTTTACATGTCTCCCTTATTTAACACACCTAATTGAAATCATAAGCTCGTTAGGAGAGAGCTCCATGAACTTGAACTAATCATCTGGGGCCAGTTGCATAAAGTTAGCCTTCATGTTAAGACAGTGTCTTAAGAGCTAGTCTGACCAACTAGCAGTTATCCAAGAGTAATCGGTTTTATTTTTTGTATTTACCTTAGACTAATATACATTTTACTGTAACTGAATTTTAAAAAACTGTGACCAGTCTTAAAGAACAATTTAGCTGACTAACTTTTAAGACTAGTCTTTACCTTTTATGTAACCGGCCCCTGATGATCTCATTCAGGTGTGTTAAATAAGAGAAATGCAAAATTTGCAGAGCAAAATGTGTGTTTTATTGGTCAAACCTTAAAGTGTAGGCAGCTCACTAGGTTTCTGAACAGAGCTCATATTTACTGTTAGTATAAACTGTGAACTGTGTAATGTGTTAATTCAGTGTAATTATTCCTTTTAGCACTGGCATCTAATTACGCAAGACTTTTTGGTCGTTAGTGCCGTGGTGCCTAGCTGTTAATCTCATTAGGATGGACAGGTGTTGGATTGCTGGTGGTTTGCAGTCTTGATGCACTGTTTGACCATCTCAAAGATTTTAATTTAGAGGCAAGGGTTAAAGCTATACATTTATTACCACCGTTGCCAGCATCTTCAGCAGTGATGGATGAAGGGCTTCAAATGGCTGCTGCAGGACATCTTTCTCCTGAGATGCTTCAAAGCTCTCGACAGGGGTTGGTTTATGGTTTATGCTTCTGATTTCTATGTGGTTAATCCCATAAAATGGCCACCTCTGGGATGTTATTAGGGCAAGTTTAAAGTCTAAGTCTGAATTAATCTAAAATCTGCTTGTTATTGGACTCTGCTGATGTGCTGTAAGATATTTGACATGCTTGAATAGTTTGTTTTAATTTGGCCGGATAACAGCCTTCTCCCCCGGTAATGCACTTTTCCTGTTGCTGCTAAATCCGAGTTTGAGTGTTCAGTCTTCATCCAAATTTCTATATTTTGTGAGCATGTCCTAAACTTTTGGACATCCTAATATTTTGCTATACCCTAATTTTAGATATGTGTACCTCCCTGCGAAAAAAAGAAAAAGAAAAAAAAAGAAATGAGCATCTCACCCTGGGTAATTTAGTAAAACAGTACGTTTCTCATATTCATGCTGGCTTGGAGAATGAAAACAATTTTTCCAGCTTCTTTATAATTTCCTGCTGGTTATTGAGGCACAACGATTGACTCACTGCAGTGTTTTTTATTGTGAATGTCCTCATTTTAGTGATTTATGTGTAGCACTTCACTTTAGCACATTTCTTATCCTTACAGGACCCCTGTGAGGACAAAAGACATAAAGACATCTGGTCTAAAGAGAAGACCTGTGACCGTTTCCCCAAGCTGCTTATCATCGGACCTCAGAAGACTGGTGAGTGTTCACGAGACATCCGCACACGTGTGCACTTGCGCCATCTAGCTGTGTTGGCTAGATATGCTCTTTTAAAACCATTTATAGTAAATATCCATCTAGATCCAGTGTTATTAGAGTGCCTACCAGCACATATCAGCCAATGTGATACTGCATATTACAGTATAACAATTTGCTTTAGTAATTGTTTACTTTAGTAATTCCTGTTCTGCTTTTTTTATTATGTTTTCTTCTTAAGTTTTATTATAATTGTAGTTAAATTTTGAAATAGTTAAATCCCCCTTTTTGAGTGGCAGTTAATTTGCTTGCCAGTAGTGATGCAATATTTGGCAATTTTAGGATTATGAGAATTTGGAGATTGTCTGTTTGTGTACGTGTGTGTGTGTGTGTGTGTGTATATGTGTATATATGTATATGTGTGTGTGTATATATATATATATATATATATACACACATCAAATTCTACATAAAGCTGTAAAATGATTTAAACAAAATCTTAATATGCTTGATTTTCCTATTAATTAAATTAATCACACATCAGTTTGGGATGAGAAATTACCCCAGAAGGTAATTATTCTGTTAAATGAGAAAAAAAAAATACATATTGAATAGACATTATGAAGTGTAGCTTTAGAAAGTGTTTTGCTTCAACATATATACTCTGTACATTTACTGATTAGGTGGCATGAAAGCATTTACACAGCAATTAAAATCCCATTAATACAAATCTGGAAAGATTTTAAATATGTGTTAGTAGGTTTTAAGAAAAAATAAAGTGAACAGTAAGTTTCTGAAATTATCATTAAAAATAGATATAAAAATGAGATATACAGTAAATATGAAAGCATCAGTTTGTGGTGTCAAGTCACTGTTCTATTGAGCGAGTGAGTCATTCATCTAAATGTTTAAATTGCTGATTCGATCATTCATAAAGCAAGGGACTGAATCATTGGCTCACTCAATTTGTTGTTTTTCTAAATGTTTTACTGAAATATGAGGGTTGGATTACTGCTGTGAGTGACCTGCAAAAGTGTTTGTTTGTTTGTTTGTTTGTTTATTTATTTTTCTTTCATCCAGTGCTTGTGAATCTTGAAAGTGTGCACAACAGCATTAGTGGGGTTTTATTTCCTTACAGGCTCAGGCTCATAGAAGTATGCAGGCTTTCTACTGCAACCCTGGCTGCTTCTCAGTAAATGTGAATTCAGTTTTACAACGTTGACTAATTAAACTTCTAAAGATGTCTTTAGGGAGCAATAGCCCACTCTAAGAGTGGGTAGAAAAATAGCTATGTTAATCTTCTCAATAAAAGTTAGATTAGGGGGTTGGGCCTTAGACCAATGCTTATATATTTCTTCTTCTTTTTTTATTACTTTACTCCCTAGACTTGTATATTAGCTAGCATAATCATTTCAGTGGCTCAAAAAAGGTTTTATACTACATATTGCACAAACATAATATTTGCTTCTATAGCTGAATAGCAGAATTTAAGATCACAATAGGGTCCAGAAGTGTAAGATTACTAATGAAAGTTGTATTATTATTGTTGTTACTACACTTAAGGGATTTTAGTTTTATCTAATTGTAGTTTGTTCTTAAGTGGTTTTGTTACAAATTGTGTAATTGACGCATGCGGTCTTGTCTGTTCAGGGACTACTGCTCTCTATCTGTTCCTGGGCATGCATCCCGATTTGACCAGTAACTACCCCAGCAAGGAGACCTTTGAAGAAATCCAGTTCTTTAATGGCCGAAACTACCACAAAGGCATTGACTGGTATGTGGTGATATTGTGAAAGAAAATGTCTTCTTCGTACGTTACCAACTTCATGGGTTGCAGTCTCTTTGAAATCATGCAAGATTTTGAGAACGAATAAAATAAAATGTCATTTAAAATCATATTTCACTTGATCTAAAACTGCTTTTTAGAATGAGAATGCCCATTCCCACTAAAACAACCTATTTCTGATGGGCCCAAACTTCTTATTTTTATAGAGAGTACATCAACACGGGCAAGAAAACCACATGATTTGATGGAATCTTTACAGTCGATAGCTCTTGTGAAGTACTGTGATTGTGAAAATCTGGCATGCTTTGAAGTTAAGAGTATTAAGAGACATGGAGGCTAATGTTCCCATGAGAGCAAGGCATTATAGGCCATTTCAAAACACTGCACTGCCTTCACCACTAGCTCTTTCTTTCCATCTTTCAGTAGTCTCAAATGTGACTAATAGAAAGCAGGTGTCTGTTGCACATCGTCAACCGCCTCTCCCTCTCTTCCTGCCTTTCTTTTTCTCTTTAATCAGTTTGTGGAAAAGATGTTGGAGGTAGATGGTTCATGTGACAGTTGGATTTTTTTTTTTTTAAAAAGACGATGCTGATTATTAAGAGAGAGGTGTTTTTCACCAAAGGAGATAAACAATGGTGCAACAATAGTTTAAGATTTAGTTTTTACAGGTGTTGACACGTCCACCATCTGACTAAATATAGTGTAATGCTAATTGTTTTGATGTTTTGTTTTTTTATGCTAGGTACATGGAGTATTTCCCTCTACCCTCCAACACTAGCTCTGATTTCTACTTTGAGAAAAGTGCCAACTACTTCGACTCAGAGGTCGCGGCCCGGCGAGCAGCTGCTCTTCTGCCTAAAGCCAAAATCATCACCATTCTTATCAACCCGGCTGACAGAGCCTATTCGTGGTATCAGGTCAGTATCTAACTGCTCATGTGTCATCCAGGGTTAGTCAAGGCCACAACGCCTGCTCTGGACAAAAGATTAGATCTGCAAATGGGAAAATGGGAATTCGGAAGGAAAAGGGCATTGTTCGGCTGGATCCGATAAAGCCCATATTTTATATTTCTGTGGCATTTAAATTTTTTCCTAGAAGCCCACTTATGTTAGTTTAGTAGCAACACGTCGCTGTTTTATTTCAAAAGAGCAAGGAAAGTTATGTTTTCCGTTATATGACATTTCAACTTCAACAATTACAACTTACTAGAACTTTATTTGGATAGTATTGATGGAAGATGTAATAAAAAAAATGTATATCCGTACTTTTTTAGCAGCTCACACAAATTGTGTAGCGGAGTTATTTTAAGCATATATGAGCCGCTTCAGGCCCCATGGCACTTCAGTTAAATTGACAGTTTTCTTTTTGTCTTAACTCATTACAGCACTGTATTTAGTCACGACGTTATAAATACTAATTGTCTTAATTAATTGGCTGTTTTCTAGCACCAAAGGGCTCATGATGATCCTGTGGCTCAGAAATATACATTCCATGATGTCATCACTGCTGGCCGGGACGCGCCCATCAAACTGAGGGTCCTCCAGAGCCGTTGTCTAGTGCCAGGACTTTACGCCACACACCTACAGCGCTGGCTCACACACTATCACTCCAGTCAGGTATTGAACTGACTTCATGTGTCCATGGATGCGCTCTGCAGTTGTGGATGTTTCTGTGATATATATTGAGCAGTTGGTTTCTGTTCAGATCCTGGTGCTGGATGGACAGATGCTGAGGACAGAACCAGCTTCAGTAATGGACAAAATCCAGAAGTTTCTAGGCCTGACAAACATGCTCAACTACCACAAGATCCTTGCGTAAGAAGCTTGTCCCCAAAAGTTTCTCTTTTATGATTGACATTTAAAAAGTCATTCATATGCAATTCATCATTGAGCACATGGAGCGTTTGGTTTGGAGCTGCTTTGAAGTGCTTCACAGTAGTCTCCTCGTCCCTTAGTCTGACAGGTTCACAATAGTGCTTGTTAATTCTCTCCCTTCTCTAACACCTCATGTTACTTTAGTCAACCCTTCCACTTGTCTCTCTTTCTCTCTCTATCTGTCCTCTGTCTCATGCTGTACGACATAATCTCATAAGCAGCAACATCTGTCAGCCACATCTCCCACTGGACAGTGAAGATGGTTTGTCCTGTGGCAGCCTCTCTGGAGGCCTTGCTGTGCACCATCTGTTTGTTATGTTCCATTTTGATTAGGCTGATGTTGAAACATTGCCCTATTTTTGCTGCCTGTCCTTCATTTCGTCTCTTCCTTCCTGCTGCAGGTTCGATCCGAAGAAGGGCTTCTGGTGCCAGCTGCTAGATGGAGGGAAGACCAAATGCCTCGGAAAGAGTAAAGGGAGGAGATATCCTGACATGGACGTGGATGTGAGATTATGATTCTTGTTCATATTCCTGTTTTAGTTTTAAAAATATATAGATATATAGCCTATTTTTGCCAAATCCTTGTTACTTCAGGGTCATTCAGACTAGTGTATTTTCTAGGGCACTGCTTCAGTCAGATCTTTTAACAGACTATGATAAAGAGAGGCTCAGTCGGATGCTGAGGACCTTGATGTTACCTTGAGGCTTCTTGGCAGACACATCAAAGTTAATGAGGGGTGAAAGAACAGGCTGATGTGTCGTGGCTTTGCAGACGCAGTAGCAGCACTCCTGAGAGAAAGAGCTGTACACAGAGTGGGAACTGTCATTTTACACACAGTTACAGCAGTGGTTTAAGGTTCATGACCTTTACTAGCCCAGAGGTGTTTGGTCTAATAGCCAGTCAAAAAGATTTAGCCGTTTAACATAAGAATATAAGCCATTTTAAAAGAAGATGAGTGATGCTAATGATAATTAAATAAATGAAGATGTAATGCTGTTGTTGCCTAGTGGTCAGTGCACATGCTTTTCTTTTATACTCTACTCTTTCCTGTCAGTAAGTGACAAAAGATCAGAAATATTTATTGAAAATGCCCCTTGATTAAAATAATCATCCAATGCATGTATGTATGTATATTTGTGTGTGTGTGTGTGTATGTATGTATGTGTATATATATATACACACACACACACACACACACATTTTTTTTATATTTAATAATTTAATTCTTATACTAAATAGTATAGAATAACGACAGCATTCGCCTGAAAATCATATATATATATATATATATATGTATGTATGTATGTATGTGTGTGTGTATATATATATATATATATATATATATATACACACAAACATACAGTTTTTTGGTTATTGCTTATGTCATTATTCTACACTATTTAGCATAAGCATAAAATTCAAAAAGTTTTAAATCCTACTAATGAATTTGAACATTGCAACATTATAATGTACAGTATGAAACAATATCATAAAATGTTTTTTTTTGTTGTTGATTTTTCATTGGATGCTAGAGATTTTAAATTGTTGTTAAAGTATTTTTAAAAATACATTTTAAGTTGGCACCGGATAAGAGTTAAGTCACTTTGGATAAATGATTCTGCATGACTTACATGTCGTACGTTACATATTTGCAGAAAAACTAACCCCACCCTCTTCCTCCACAGTCTCGGACCTTCCTGAGAGAGTATTACCACGAGCACAACATTGAGCTCTCCAAGCTGCTGTACAAAATGGGCCAGCCGCTGCCTAGCTGGCTTAGGGAGGAGTTGCTCCACAGCAGGTAACCTGAAGAGGAGGGTGGGGACACATTGGTCAGACTCGGACACCCCTCCTTCTGCTCTTGAGGGGACTCACCCTCTTGTCCACCCCTGTAAGCCGCCGGCCACAGTGGTTGGTCAAGTCTCCTCCGGCGGCTTTGTGGACCTTCAGTTCGGAGAACTGAGCTTCTAGAGGACAAGAGAGAGAGGTATGCCCTTAGGTGCGCTAGTGGCTCTGTTCTGTTTTGAAGAACAGTGATGCACACAGGACATAGCCCTGGGGTACACCCGCTACAATCCTTGGCTCGAACATGGGATCACAACAGGAGGCTTCCAAAAAGACGTTCTACTTGTCTGGTGTGTTGAAGTACCAGGAAGGCGTAATGTCAGAATAAATGGACATGCAATATGGGAGAGGAGGGCACATATTTCTTGTGAGCTGTGGGACACACACAAGTCCGCAACAGATTAATAAGTGCCAGGGTGGTACCTTAAAGTCAGACTTTATTTGTTTTCTTGGTTAAATATTCTTTTAACACTCATTTCATGTGTTGTGTTCCACAACACAAGGCTGTTCGCCTTGTAGTTTCATTCTTCTGTTTTTATCTCATAGGTTATTAAGCCCATTCATTACAGCTGCACCCTCCGGGCTTAAAATGTGACATTTAAAGGTGAAATTTCATTACGATGTATTTATGGCTATTAGTTGCGAATCCACAGGACAGCTTAATAATGCGTGATAAATTGTGGTACTAAAACACAGATAAGCTACATCCATAATCAATGTGACTGTAAATATGAAACTGTAAAAAAGCTGGGTATGTTTTTGGCCTGTTATATGTGCAGTAACTGCCTTAATGCAACTTTATCAAGCCAATTACGGATAAATTCACTAAAGTATACAAGCTGACGTGTTCTGACGGGCCTCAAGGGGCTGATCTTTTTATCTTAATTCGAATGATGAATGTCGAGAACTGGACCCATGTGTTATTTTGGCATTATATCACAAATCTCACTGGAGCGTCAAGTAAGGGTATTGCAGTTTTAATAGTGATCCATAAAACCTGTCCGCCAGTAATCGCTTTATCACCTTTTATCTTGTTTTAATGAATGTTGTACCCTTTTTCAGTTTTTATGTGATTTCTTCAGCATATCACAACATCGAATCACTTTTCATTCAGGGTTGTCATCAGAATGTGTCCAGGAATGTATTGCCTCTGCCAAGAGACCATTTTAAAAGGCCATTTTATATGACTTGTGTTCTGTGGGAACTGTTGACTGCTACTGAACTGTATGAATTACACCCATGAATGTAAGCAAGGATGCTATATATAATAGACACGATGCCTTTTCAGTGGCAGGCAGGGTGATCCACGGAAAGCTCCTCAAAGCCCCTTAACCCAGTCGCTGGGGCTGAATTAAACCACTCTGCTAATGGATTTCATTTCTCTTGCTGCTGAGTCATGAAACGAACCCAAATCTCATTTTATGTATAACATAAAATTAATGGATTTCATTTAGTTCCCTTCTGTTTTTCTTTCATCTTTGTAAGGTTTCTGCGCACTTTCTTCCATACTTCCATGCACAATTACATCAGACTCACTTCTCACAGCGTATATCAGTCTCCTTCAACAGCTGTGTGCGCCTCTACTGTCATTTGGCGTTTCGATTCAAGCGCATCATTTGGTCAAGCTTTTTCAAAATAATACTTGTGAGTTCTGGGGGAGAAAAGGCACTAAAAAGTACAAATGTTTGATGAAAAATCACCCCTGATATTCCCTGCTTTAGGATGGACACTTGGGAAGGGGGTTGGCAATATTACAAGTGGAGTACTGACAGTATCTCAGAGCGTTTATTTTCTATAAAACAGATTTTATTTGTACAAATTTTCCTCATTGACATCAAAGTGAAATGCTTGAAAAGCACAATGTTTGTGTTGGTGACCAAGGAGTGGAAAAGCATACATTGCATATCTTGTGTGCAAGGATGTCACTTCACACAGATTTTGCACCAGTTCACAGGAAGACTTTTGGGGCCACAGAGCATTTTGTATTAACAGCTACTTTTACAGATAGTTCTACTTGGTTTTGGTTCAAATGTAAGTAGTTTACAAATGTGTGCGGAACCATGCACCTTACATGCTGCTCTCGGATTCGTCATAATCACACGCGTAACCTTCTTTATTGATATTATCTTTTCGTTTTCTTGCTCCCAAGCTGACGACTAACATCTAATAATGCAATACCGTGTTTCCTGGTAAAATGGGAAGTTTTGCACCAAGCACAAAATTCTGTTTAAATAAAATGTGTCACAGTGTACAGAGCCCATTTATTTGGAGTGAATGGAACAGAGAGAGATTATAAAATATGAATGAACTATTATGATTTTCTCTTTTCTTTTTTTTTCCTCTCTCTTTTTTTTAAGACATCAACCACACTCACACAGACATGCAGAGAGTCCCCATGACTTGGGGACATGACACACTGCCAATATTGTGCTTTCTGTATCATAAAGTAGGGTATGAATAAATAGAAGAAAATAACTAAGGAAATGATCATCTGGACTGTACAATCAAACCTACCATTGTTAATATTTTTTATTGTTGGTAGCCAATATTTTTGTGATTAATTTGCAAATAAAGAAACCACTGTCTTTTTAATTCTTTGTCTTTATTAAGTACACATCTATTAGTTATACACATCTATGAGTAAATAATACACATGCATAGGTATGACTTTTATTTTTTTGTTGTGACTTTTATGGTTTAGACATTGCAATGCAGAAAAATACATTTATATAATAATACTAGTCGAATATAAATATTGTGAAAAGTTAACATGTATCACCATAAACTTTTTAGAATATAATTATCAAATAAAAAAAAGATGTATAAAAAAAATGTATACACACAAATATTCATATTATTACTATTATTATTTCACATATAATAGATATGAATTTATTTACATTAAAGAATAGCTTTGATAAAAAGGGAACGGCTTAAAGTACAGATCAATACAGCAACAATTAAATATCTTTGAAACAACAAATTCTGTGGCTTTGGGCCCCTTTATATGGATGTCAATTAAAAAAAGCAGCTCCATACGGATTAGCTACCTTACAGCTGATCCTTGTCCTATGAAACATTGGAGTGTCACTGGCTGGTTTGATATTTATAACAAACATAAACTACATCTGCATCTCAATCTGTCATTGGCAGGGCATCTGTGAGCATGGCTTGCATCCACATCACACACTCATCAAAGCAGAGTGCATATTGGCCAGAGCCGTACACTCCATCATTCTGACACTGCCAATGAGCCGCTACATTAACCACAGACTGTTCATTTACATTTGGAAGGCTGAACACTCTTAGTATAGCCACAGTGTATTTAGTCCGTGTGGGTTGTTTTAGTAGGTAAACATGCAATATGCAGACACTGTCCTAAAAGACATTTGTCATTTTAATAGTCTTGTTATTGATGTATATACAGAAAAATGTCAGAAGCCTGTGAATATTGAAATCTTTCAGTTATATTTTTACCTGTGGTGCAATCTTGATCTGTGAAAAAAAGAAGACAAATACATGAAATATACTTGTCGTCTTTGCAAGGTTATTCTAAGAAAACTTAAATGGAAAAAGAGAGTCAAAATCCGAATTTATATTTACTACCTAACAAAATCACATAAAAACAACATGAAAAAAACAAGTTTTACACAAAAATCTTTAAATGCCACAGTAAATGCAATAGCAGATAAAGTTATTGAAAGAGATTGAAACATTTTGTTCTTATTGCATAAGTATTCATTAAAGCGGGTATAAAGTCCTGGTTTTATTTGCGATTTTACACGTGGAAACATTTTTTATTCGTCATAGTACCGTACAAAAAAGTATCCGTTATGGTGCCAAACACAAAATGATCATTTTGAACCCGATAAATCAAAGATAAAAGCAATAAATATTAAACACGAGTGATTTATTGACTTAAGTAATCACCCTTGAATAAATTAAGCTATATATGTAAAAGGAAAAACTGTGCATATTAAATACAAAATAATATATGTTTTAAACAAGCGGGAAAGAAATTCGTGTTCAGGGGACTTTTATTATATATACACACTATCACTTCCGCTTTGGGAAGTTGAACTTTCAACCCGGCAGCGATTTTTCCTTCCTTTCCTGTTTCGGCCTCGATCAGAGACACACATAGGTAAGGCATTATAGTTTCAATCCAATCAAATCCTACTTTTATAAAAAGTGTTAAGCATTAAAGTGAACTTCGACAACGTTCCATAACACTTCACGAACCAGTAAAACGCAATATTACTCCCATAAATGGTGATAACTGCAGTATTTTAGTCGGATACTCAGTGTTGCTGTAGCGGGAGTCTGCTCCATATTGGTCTCGCTGGCGCAGCTGCACGAGTCGCTGTAGTTGCTCATATTCCGAGGAGATAACGCTGTGCTGCGATACAGTTTGGGTGGAAAACGTGGTCAACTTCTCGTTCATATCTTGGTTAAACTATATCCTCGACGTTTTATGAATTAACTTGAGCTAACGGTAATGTAGCTGTGTAACCCCCCGTTTGGCTTCTAAGGTCCACACGAAACCTTCTGATCGTTTCTGGATCAGTAGTTTGCTTTTTCCTAAAGTTGTTTGTTTCCCAGCAATTCACGTTGAGTTAAATGTGAAGTTTGTAACACTGTGACTAGCTTAGGTGCACGCCACCGTGTTTGCAAGATGATGCTGATCTTCTTGAGTCAAACTTTAGAAGAGCATGTGAAGAAGTTAAACCAAATGTTTAGAGCTCAGATTTCATTAGACGAGTAGATTTTTGTATGAAGTTAATCCAACTGTTGGATGTTGTCTTTCAGCAATGGCACCTCGCAAGGGTAAGGAAAAGAAGGAAGAGCAGGTCATCAGCCTGGGACCTCAGGTTGCCGAAGGCGAGAATGTGTTTGGAGTTTGTCACATCTTTGCATCTTTCAACGACACCTTTGTTCACGTCACTGACCTCTCTGGCAAGTAAGTACCGCATGAACTATCTCTATGCACATGAAAAGCACACATACCAGCAAAACAAAAAAAGTGGGATTTTTAATATCACCGTAAAAGGGTCAGATGCCACAATTCAAATTTTGTCAACTATTCCACATCCTGCATTTTTCCATATTGCTCTACATCAGGGGTGTCAAACTCTGGAAGGCCGGAGCCCTGCAAAGTTTGGTTCCAACCCTTTAACACTCACTATGCTGCTTTCAATTAACCCTGAAGGACTTGATTAGTTGAATCAGGTGTTTAATGAGGGTTGCATCTAAACTCTGCAGGGCCCTGGCCCTCAAGGAACTGAGTTTGACCCCCCCCTGCTCTAAGTGTTTCTAGCGTCGGTCTCAAACTCAGTACCTGGAGGGCTACAGCTCTGCACAGTTTAGCTCCAACCAGCTCAGAATCAAACCTGTTGGAAGTTTCTAGTGATCCTAAAGACCTTGATCAGCTGGATTAGGGTTTGTTTAGGGTTGGAGCAAAACACTGCCGAGCTGTGGCCCTCCAGGAATTGAGTTTGAGAACCAATGGTTTATAGCAGGGTTTCTCAAATCCTACCCTGGTCCAATGCACTGCAAAGTTTTCTTCATAAGTGAATGTCTTACTGTATCTTTCAAGCTCCAAAATATGA
>JAUMHI010000025.1:5469918-5483468 GCA_032359435.1 Enteromius unitaeniatus
TAATTAGCTAAATCTTTGGGGTCAAGTTGTGTTTTTTTAACGAGAGGCTTAATAACAGCCAGTTTAAAGGCTTTGGGGACATACCCTAATGACAATGAGGAGTTAATAATGGACAGAAGAGGATTTATGACTTCTGGAAGCAGCTCTTTTAATAGTTTAGATTGAATAGGGTCTAACATACATGTTGTTGGCTTAGATGACTTAACAAGTTTATACAATTCTTCCACTCCTATGGTAGAGAAAAACATATGCTTTTGGAAGTAAAAAAGATTAATAAACTATATACTAATAATTAACTATATAATGCACAGTTTAAATCCCAAAGGTCACTGTGTGACTTTACACTCAAAAAATGAGTTATAAGTATGTGTTACTCTGATGATGGTTTGTCTTTGTGTTTATGACACTTGGCCACAGTTTATGGACTGTGTGGTTGAACTCTCATTCATCATAAACTATATGGTTATAACTTCTAACATTATTTCAACATTTTGAATTTCTGGTCACCACAACTGATGATGGATCTCAAAACCATAATAACTGCTGGAAAGGCTTAAAATATGCAAAAGATACTGGAAAAGTATTTGCAGGACTTGGGGGATTTTTCTGAAGAATATTAGGTGTTTTAACTGTTAAGAATAAACAAGGGACTCATAAACAACTATCACAAAACAAAAATCATGTAGAAAGCAACACGCAGTATTAAGAATCATGCATATGTAAAGTTTTGAACAGGGTCGTTTTTATTAAATTGTCTATTATTTAGCTTTCTGGAGTATATGTAAACCTATTTCATGTACAGTATAATGTCATACTGAGGCCAGAACTAAGTTAAAAATAAAACATATTTGGAATGAACCCTCTTATTTGTTTAAATAATTAAAATTCTGCAGATTCTGGCATTTTTAACATGGTGAAGATAATGGAAATGAACATTAGTCCAGCCCTTTTTAATAAGAGAGAGCTGCTTTTAGTTTTGACCTCATTTTAGACTGTCATGTGGGCAGATTAGGGCCTGGTCTGTCTCTCATGAGTAGATCTGAGCCCAGTGACCTCACCTCGGGATGTGTATGCCTCACTGAATCTCAGTGTGTGTCTGTGAAGGCTGCTGGCTCTGTGTTACTTGGTGGGAATTGTAGTATGGCCCATTTACAAGAATGTGCATGCTGCCCCCAAGTTAGCATTCATGTGAAATGCTAATAGCATATTATTAAGATGCAGATTAATACAAAAATCCAATCTCTGTGCAGATAACATCTGGAATGATCAGAGTCTGGAGCTGGACTCAGATCTGCCTCCAGGATGGCGCACTATATGTGACAGCACTGGCACCTATTACTGGCACGTGCCCACAGGCACAACACAGTGGCAGCACCCCTCCTACAGTGCAGAAGAGGAACAAAACGCAATTAACGGCATCACTGCCAGCCAGATCAAGGTGAGATGCTCTGATCTGTGTGTGTGTGTGTCTGTGTGTTTTTGAGTAAGTTTTTATCAGCTGTCACATCCTGTTTGTTTTCAGACTGCAGCAGATGGCAGACGGGAATCAAGAGGCAGACTGAATGAAAACCCTCTACCCTCTCTGAGTGAAAGGTGAGGGAATCACACCTGCGCTAAAGACTGTGCAGCTGAGGACAGGCTCCATATATATCTCTGAAACTAGACTTTTAAAGTAAAGTGTGTGAAGTAACTTGCTTACATCAACATCCTTGTTGAAATAAAATCTTGTTAGGATTAGGATCATGGGCTTGTAATTAGCTATTTTCTTATTTTCAAGCCCTGTTCACCCCAAAGAAGGTAACTATAAAGGTAACAATATTAGCATCCACGCCAGAAGACAATATCATCTGTTTCCCAACGCATGCACATCTGCTGCTTTAAATTTTCGAGCTCATTAAAGCAGGATGGATTCTGATTGGCTGTCAATTTTTGTGTCGGTTATCAGCTAGATCAAATCTGTGCCTTTATTGTTATTGTGGTTTGGACAATCTGCAGTTTTTTTCAGTTATTGTGCTTGGTGTGAATGGGCCTTTAGAAATATTCCAGGTTCAATAGATCAGAATGTTGTTCCTGGAAAATGACTGTCTGTAAAACGTTCCACTTATTACACAACATCTTGATTTTTGAGTTAAAATATTTTATTATTTGAGAACAGAGAGACTGTAGATTGCTATACCAGGCATTTTTTGATTATATTTAATAAAAGAAATTGCAACAATATCAATAACCAATGAGATGAGATCCATCATCGAAATAATACCTATTAAAATCAGAGCTTGTCATAATTTAGATATACCAAATTATGAATATTTTCTTACATGGTAGGAATGGGCTTCCATAATACTAAATGGACAGCAATTTTTTCTTGTGAACCCCGCCCCCAAGAAATTAAACATTTTATATGTCAGCAGTGTCATTCATGTCCGTTTTTATGTCTCCTATGAGGAAATTAAGGAGAAACATCTGAGGTGAAGTTTGACAAAGTAGAAAAATGGAAGTATGAAAAAGCTATGAAGTTTTCTTCTGCTTAGTTACACAGTTCAGTGGTTAGTTTTTAACCACATCATCATGTTTAACCAATCAAAATGAAGTAATACACGGTTTCCACATATGTATTGAAACTGATTATGAACATGTCTTTAAAGTTCCATACTGCTGAATAGTTTTGTTAAAATGTGTCAACAGCCAGAAAATAATTTGGTATAAATGTGTCTCCTGCTAATTTGTTTCAATCGTTTTAATGTGCTGGGTGTAGTAACACATTACCCAACACATATCCATTACTGTCAGTTTGCATCCTTGATGTAAATTAAACTCTGGCACAGCTTAGCAGCCAGACACACAGAAGCCAAGCCAAATTCTCCTTCTGGTACTAGGAAAGAAAAAAAAACATTTCCTCTCTCTTTTCCCTTTTGTTTAATCCTCTATTAAAGTCAGAATACATTTATTTAAACAAACACGTTCTTACACCTGAAGGTGATATTACACACCTGGAGTTCTGTGAACAGATGTTTTCTCCACTGGCTGCTAGTGGAAATGACAAAAGCAACCCTGCTTTAGACAGCTAGTCAGGTGTGGCCTGTACAACTGTAAGATGGACATTCTGATATCAGGCCATCAGGCCCCAGTCACACTAATGCTGGAACAAAAGCGAGCACTCACCTGGGGAATTGAGAACATTGAAAAGTGTTTTTCTGCACTTTGTGGTGCTAAACGGGCTCTTTACCAGTGAAGGACAAACTACTGTACACACATTAATTTAACAGGCTGGAACGTGCCCTTATTTAGTGACAGTTTTGTCATTGACTGACCTTTTCTACTGAATTTGTTTGGAGAGCTGCGATTGGCTGCTGCTAAGTTGTTAGGGAATTGTTGACATCTACAGAGAATGCAATTACCTTCACTTATTTTGTCAGCACCTTCAGGCAGCATAACATGGCAGAGGGCAATGATAGTTTCTGTCTTCAGTATGTTGCACTGTTTGTATACTTGAGCAGAATAAAAAATGAATCATTTAATATTCAGTTAAATTACTCATTTAGCTTATTTGTTTTTTTTAATAATGAATTTTGTTTAATGTATTATTTAGCTTTAATAAATGATTATTTATTTACTTTTTACTTGTTCCTCATGAGAATGTGTCTTCCAAGCTTTCAGAATAAATCAATAGATACTAACATTAAAAATAATATTCTTTTGAATGTAATTAGCATTTTTTCAAGACAAATACAGAGTCTAGGGCTTTTTATTTTATAGCTCTATACTGTATATTTTCCTCTTCAAGACCACTGTTTATTATAGGGACTCCGTATGTGCAAAATGCTGTTGCTTGTTCATAAGAATCTATGCACAAAACTGAGAGTGAAAATTATAGGAGCTGTTTCTTGTTTACAGGAAAAACTAACCCAGCAATGATGAAAGTGAAAGTGCTTTCAATAGAACACCAAAGAGAAAAATAACCAAGTGTTCAGCATCTCACGACTTAATTTGTATTCCTGTTTATTTTTTCCTGCTCAAATGAGCCCAGTATTTAATTATGAGTCATTATCATAATGATGTGCTCTCTTGCTCTGCTTCAGGCCCTCTTGGCAGGAAGAGTATTTCTGTGCCAACATGGATCTCGACTCCAAGGTAGAATCTTCCTGTGTGCTGCCCTAATACTGTTCAACATGTAAAAAGTTTTCTCTGTTATTAGTCACTGTGCTCCACAAATATCACCCGAAAAGAAATGCAGAGCACATCCTGAAGAAAACACTGAGGGTGAAAGGTCAGAGTTAAAAATTAGCATAAATCAGGGCATGTTTAGTGATGCAGTAGGTTATATATGTGCGTGTATGTTGGTGGAGTTTATTTAGAAGGTGGGGGTGGAGGGCTATGACCTCTAAATGCACAAGAGATGCAATTTTAAGACACAGCTTTATTGAGTCTGTGTAAAATGATCCTAGTTGGCTGGGTCATAGATATATACTTTGTACAAAACATTTCGACCTCCATCAATCACCAGGCTAGTAAGCGTTAGCATGCTTGTTTGATTCCTAGGAGTGAGCCATGAACAATTATCAACGTGTCCATAGAAATACATTTAAGCCCAGGATGCTTCCAGGGGCTTGTTGCTGTAATATATGTACTGTGAGTAACATTTGATTAAAAACATCTGCTAAATGACTACTTGCTTGCTAAGAAATATTTAGGTACGACAGTATGAAACATCTAAACGGATCTTGTCCAGAATGTCAACATGAATTGCAGACGCCACCCTTCTAATTAAAGAGTTTGATATAGAACGTTATCTCCAATTCAGATTAACAAAAAAAACCATTATTTCTTATTTGTAAAATCATATCTCACAATTTTAGCTGTGACTTTAAATATCACAACATTATTTAATTTCTTGTAATTGTAAGTTTATTTATAATTCCTTACTAAATAGCTGACAGCTAAGGCTTTATATTTCACTGTTGTGGCTTTAAATATTGCAATATGACTTTTTTGTAATTTAATTTCTTGTTTGTGCCTTTGTTGTGACTTTATTTTGCAGTTGTGACATTATTTTTTGTAATTTCTTGTAATTGTATAACTACATTTTACAGTTGTGGCTTTAAATATCACATGACTATTTCCTATAATTTCGACTATGTCTTGTAATTGTGTGACTGTATATTTCACAAATGAGACTTTATATTTTACAGCTGTAATTTTAAATATTGCAGTATGATTACTTCTTGTATTGTGTCTTTGTGTATTGTTTCTTGTAATTGCACATTTATTTCTTAGAACTATGACTTTATATTGCGGTGTGACGTTTCTCACATTTGCAACTTGGTCTCTTACAGTGACCACACTGTCAATTTAAATCTCACAATATACCTTATAGCTTACATGTTTTAATTTTACGTACTGTAGGTTTAGCCATAGAGTGGGATTTTTTTTTATCAAATGTCAACTTATTTTTGCCATTGTGTAAATGCCCTTTAGACAAACTCTGCGTTTGTCTTTCAGTGTTTTGCTGTACGCTCGCTGGGCTGGGTTGAGATCCCTGAGGAGGAACTGACCCCTGGCAAAAGTAGTCTGGCGGTGAACAACTGCATCCAGCAGCTCTCTCACAGCAAAGCAGAGGGCCGGGACGCAGTTGGCGCCTGGGGAGAGGTGAGAACTGCCTGGGCTCATACATGTGACTTTGAATAAATGAGATGTGTTAGCTGGGGCCCAACAGTGTCCTTGGAGGTCCACTGGATTAATTCAAACACACGTAATAGCAGTACTAATCTGCTAGCTCTGTAATAGCACAAAACATTGTTCCTTGTATATTTTGGTTTGTTATCCATTGTAAAGTTTATGCACTATTCCACAATCCAGTTTGAATTATGTTATGTTACCCCAGCTTAGCACAGTTAGCTTAACTCTTACAGAAGTTCATGGTAGCTACTTAAAGCATGCGTGTATGTGTTCAGGGTCAGGATATGATGATGGTCCTCAAGAAGGACACTCTCAGTCTAATGGACCCTGTGGACCGCAGCCTAATCCATTGTCAGCCCATAATCAATATCCGTGTATGGGGGGTGGGCTGCAACAATGGCAGGTAGGCTGACTTTTGTACTATTTCTGTGTCTAAAAATTCCAAAGTTTTTCCCATTTCCAATGTTTTTATTGATTAAATCTGGATTTCTGCAGAGACTATGTTTACTACAGGCTAACAGAATATTTATAAGTCTGGAAAATGACAAATGGCCAATAAACCCCTTCAATAAAGTGATATTTCCTCATTCAGTGACGTGCAGTGACAGGTTTTTTTTTTCAGCTACAGTGAAGCACAGTGTAGCTATTTTAAATTCAGTTTTGGCTTTCCTATAAAACACAGAGATACTGAAGTTGAAAAATTAGAATCCAAGCTATAACATGATTTTTTGAAGCATATTTTGCTTCAAATGTGTTGCTTTTGTTTTTGATTTGTGTGTTGTCAAAAGATGTAACTGGCTATAGAGTAGCTCCCCTTTGTGAAAAAGTACTTACTGCAATTGTATTGAATGTGCACTTGTAGTGTACTTCAAATCTTAAAAGTGTACTTGCAGATAATATAATAATAACAAAATAAATAGCCACTTAAAAGGATACTCCACACAAAAATGTAAATTCTCTCATCTAATGCCAATATCTAAACTTGTATTCACATTGAAGTCAGTGGAAAACTAGTTACCAGTATTCTTCAAAATATCTTCTTTTGTGTTCAGCATGAAGGAAAGGGTGAGTAAATTATGACAGAATTTACATTTTTGGGCGTACTATTACTTTAAATATAATATTTTTTTACAAGTATTCTTTTTAAAAGTATGGTAAATGCACTTCTTTTTCACAACAGTCTTGAGCTCGCAAAAACGATTATCACATTTTTGCATTATTATTAACCTTTTTTCCCTTTTTCTTTTGAAACCACCACTCGTGAAAACAGAGACAGGTAATAACTGCACTTCTTTTTTCTTTTTTAACTAGATCTAGAAAACATGTCTGGGTTCCATTGTGGTCTATGAGTATTGCAACGCTCCTTAGCCATGTTTTCTTTCGCTCCTTTACCGCCATGCTTCATCTCAGGTTGTGTAATTTGTACTAAATGTAAAAAATTTCATAAAATTGTATCAATAAATGATACTGAAGAACTAAACGCAGAAATATCATAAAATACAACAGTTTTTGACTCTAGTATTGCTCTACTCTGCATGCTTTAAGAAATGCCTTCCCCTGTGTTCAAACAAACAATAAAATGGATTGACTAAAAAATACTAATTTGAAGAATTCATTTACATTGTTTGGACACGGGGGATTCAATAGGGGTTCAATAGTTTGTAATAGGACCATCAGTAGAGCATGTTGACATATGCCAATGAGAGATAGCCTTTGCTAGATGAGAAACATTTTAACCTTATTATTATTGTGACAATGTGTTCAGATCCAAATCCAAAAATAGAGTCTAAATAGCAATAGCATGGAATCCTGGATTCTTTCATTACTGAGATCTGCATGGGCTGGTACAATAACACATTGAACACATTGAAGTTTTCTCTCTTTACTTCCCAGACAAGTTCATTTTTTATTCCATTTGACTTGCATGTTCACTCTTAAAAACTGAGAGTAAACGAGTGCTGGATTTCATGAGCATTGGTATGCTGTCTGAGCTTGAACCACATGCCGTATGAAGCACCACTGCTCTATATATCTCCGATGTAATATTCATGAATGAAATAATCTCTTTGATGGAGGCAGCATGATGCATTAGCTGAAGAATCGGTAGGCCTGCATCACTGCGTTGCATTTTGAAAAATCATACTGCCCAGAAATGCAGATCGATCTGTATTTATAGAACATCGACATCTGATACCAGCGAGTACAGTCAGCTAAAAGAGAATTTCTATGGTTAATGTGAAGAGATTTAGTGAATAACAAGATAGGTTGAGAGATTAGAGATGGTTTAGCATCACTTTGTAAATACCCAGCTGGCCAATGTCATTTTCAGCTTGCAGTGTTTTTGTCCTATTTTATTTTAGCATTTTACTGCCCTATTCTTACAAGGGCTGCTCACTTCTGTGGCCTTCCAGCATGCTTATGGCAAAGTCAAATCCAACTGAATCATAATGGTGCCACATTTTAGTTTAAATGTCAAAATAAAATGTCATAATTTAATTATGTTATACAGAATATGATACATACACTACTGTTTTTAAAGTTTGAGGATTGTTACATTTTTTTAAATAAATGATTTTATTCAGCAAGTATACAGTACATTAAATTGATCTAAAGTGACAGAAAAGACCTTAATGATGATACCAAAGATTATGTATGAAAATTAAAGTTTGTTCTTCCTTAACCTTCCTTTTCATGACCATAAATGCATTCTTGTAGCAGATTGTGTTTTTACAATTTTTTGTGTGCGTAGGTTTAGTGTTAGAATAAGCACTGTGTGAATAAGTGACCGTGATGAGTATTTACTCTAGTCTCCTGGTCCTCTGTAGGGACTTTGCCTTTGTGGCCAGTGATAAAGACACCTGCATGCTCAAGTGCCATGTGTTTCGCTGCAACGCTCCAGCCAAGACCATTGCTTCTGCCCTGCATGAGATGTGCTCCAAGGTAAGATCACACAATCCTATTAAAGCTCATATTTAACATAATTTCATAATTTAAAAAGATTTCAAAGTCAGTGGATTACAGAGTTTATTGTGATTGGTCTGCTTCCACAGATGATGGCAGAGAAGGCAGCACTGCAGCCCTCTATGGCCCGTTCTCTCACCATGGAGAGCATCTCCCCAGAGGACTTGCCCCGCCAGGGTATATGACCTCTGCAGTCTTTTTGAGCAGTCAGCATCTGTTAAACCCGAATGGTTGGTTGATTCTACTGTTGTATTCTTTCATGAGACTTGATGTATTCATATGCTTTCTAGTTGACTTCCTGGAAGCAGTGAGGCAAAGGGTTCAGAAGTTTGAGGTGGAGTACGTTGGAAACCTGCCTGTGTCCAGAGCAATGGGTGAGTGAGTTTTGGGCCATTCAGATACCCAATAAACCCTTTTTACACTATATGAATGTGTATTTGCTAAGTTTACAAACTAGGACCCAATACTTAATGGGTCCTAGTTTGCAAATCCTAGCAAATGGTAGTATCCTGACACTCAAGTTTGAATAAAAAAAGTGCCAAATATGAGTACAACAGATTGTGGATCTAAATTGAACCAATATCAAATGGTTTAAGTTAAGACTTTCCCCCCAAAGACCAGTGGTTTTAGCTGGCTGTTAAAGATTAATATTTAAAACAATGTTTTTAAACCAGGTTAATTATTTATTATAATTTATTATATAGTTATTTTTGAGACCTAAACCCCCTAGCTTAAATGTTTAAGAAAGTAATAACCTTCAAATATGACTCTTGTAGTGATGTATTGCATAGGCTTGTAAAACCTTTTGTATATTTGCTGACAGGAATGGAAGTGTTGAACAGAGCTATTGAGAGCATCATGCACTCCAGAGACCGAGATGAGTGGGAGCCGATAGTCATCCACGTGTCAGATACAGTTCTGTCCTTATGGAGAGGAGAGGTGAGAATATCTACTAACTGACTGACTTTTTAGTGTACTCCAATTGAGTACTAACAGGCTATACTTGATGCGGAACACTGCACAGTTTGTATTGTATATTGTATTTTTGTGGTTACAATGCCTTATTTTGTATATATTTTTACCCCTTTATATACACATAAGCAACAATGCATTTCAGACAGTATAGTATGCTACATTCCCTGTTATATTTGATCTGGCAAGTGCTGTATACATTTAGAAATCTTTCTGTGTTTCACTTCTGTCCCATTTGCTTTATTACAGGATGGAGATGACCCATTTTGGGAAAGCCAAGTACGTTACTTGACTTTCCTAGGTGTGGGTCATGACACACACACTTTTGCAGTCATAGTGGATGCAGGAACCCAGCGCTTTGAATGCCATGTGTTCTGGTGTGAGCCCGATGCTGGGATCATCTCTGAGGCAGTTCAGGCTGCATGCATGGTGAGGCGCTACTTTTGATTTAATTGACTTTCACCAAACAAATATTACAAACACACCATTCATAGTTTTATAGCACTGATATATAAAAGTACAGTGTTTCTTTTGTAAATGTCTGGCGCCCCCTTTAGGTCCAATACCAAAAGTGTTTGGTTGCACAAACTCCTCCAGTGAGGTCCAAAATGTGGCGGGCAGGCTCCAAAGTCAAACGAGCCAACTCCATGGATAGCTCTAGCTTCCCACCTCGACACCAAGGACACACACCTTCCAAAATGGCTTCTCCCAGCGTGAAGAAGGGCATGCTGGCATTTTTTGAGACATTCCGAAATAAACATTCTGCAGTCCCCACACCCTAACAACAGCAGCTGGGGAAGGAGGATGGAGCCTGATGGGCTTTGAGGAGGGGGATATGAGGAGATGGAGAAATGAAACAAATTAATAAAAATGAATCCTAAAAGGTGTAAAAATATATATCCTTTGCCTTTGGCATTTTAGAAAAATCCAACTTAATTTCCCCAGTATAACCTCAGAAAAAACAACAACGACAAAAAAACAACCCACCTAATTGCCCTTAATAAGAGTGTTTCTGAGGACTGACATATCTGAATGTAGGTGTGCAGAACAGTATTGAAATTACATCGAGGTGCTGTGCTCTCACATTCCAAAACTCCAAATGCTCTGAAATTTTACATTTATATAATAGTCCTCAAATATGATTGGCTTATTTACACGGCACAGACAGACGGGATTGTCTCATTGGTTGACGTCTGTCAGTGCAGTGTGAATTACAAATTTCAAATTCTCTGAGACTTTGTATCACTTCACTTGTTGTTCCAAGACAGACTGTACGTCTATATATTAGCAGTGAGGATTTTTCCTCGACTCTTTCTGAAGGTTACAATACATAGTGGTGACAAGTGATGAGTCTTTATGACTCTAGTAAACTTCTGCTTCTGGAGCAGACGGAACATGGAAAATGTTTACCAGGGCTTTCCCCTCACCTTTACTTTTCAAGCTCTTCTCTGTCCTGCACATGTGCTATTGTTGGCACATAACTTAATGCGAAAAACCTGTATGTGAACATCAGTGGACTGTGTGAAAGGGATACCCAAAACTAATGTTGTCATTAATTACTCAACCTCATGTCGTTCCAAACCTGTAAGAACACAATTTAAGATATTTCTCATTAATTCTGCAGATGGGATGAGAAGAATTGTTGAATAAAGCCATTTATTCATTTTTTTGAAACATAAAAAGTATTCTTGTAGTTTTGTAAAATTATGGTTGAACCCCTGATGTCACATGGACTATTTTACGGATGTTTTTGCTATGTTTCTGGACCTGGGAACGTTGTAGTTGTGTTGCTATGTCTAAGAGCTCTTGGATTTAATCAATAAAGGTCTTATGGGTTTTGAACGACATGAGGGTGAGTAAATAATGACAGAATTTTTGGGTGAGATAACCCCTTAATGACGAAAATGATGTAATCCTCCATGAACTGAAGCAGAATGTGGACAAGTAACCTTTCAGCTTAAATTGTTGAATCATTGCTCAGAGACACAACGGATGATGCTGCTTTCAACTTTTTCCTTGGCTAAGCGATTAGATCAGAAATGAATCATATCAGCATTTAAAACTTCTGCAACCAACAGTATGTCGTGCAATAAGATATCGCAGTTGAATCGAAATGTGTGAAATATTTTGATTACAAGTATTGATGTACATTCAGTGACCTAATTCTTGTATGACTAGTAGAGGGTAGAGATTTTCTGTTTAGGTCACATTTATGTTCAGAAAGTAAATTTAGCTTTAAACCTATTAGGAGTATCGGTATATATTAACAGTAAACCGTTTGTGAAAAAGGATGCTGTTTGCTGTTCTAATACACCTTTAAAATCAAATGAAGCTCAGAATATTCAAGGTTGTTGCAAACAGAACAATTTTCACACACAACAAACAGACCTCAATAACATAGTGCTATCAGTGCAAGAGTTGTGCTTTAGATAGACCCTGCTTGTATCACTATCATTGTTTCTTCTGTGAGCTCAGAAATGCAGATGAGGAGATATCAGTGACCCCAAACAGAGACTTTGCTTGTTGGTTTGTTGAGTTCTCAGTTTAGTGCCACAGTTGCATGATTTTGCGCATGCTTGGAATTCGAGGCTTGGCTTGGGTAGGCTACTTGAGAACAAAAGTGTGTTGGAGCTTTAAAAACTAGCAAAGTATGTAGGCCTATTTGGATAATTTAGAAAATAAAAATTTTTAAAACGCACAGTAAAGGTGCAGTTACATTTGTGCAGAATAAGAATCCTGGGAATTTTGTGTAAGGGTTAAAGCGGTCAAATTTGTCACATGAATTCACTGCATTTACTAACAGAAAGCTACTTGGTTTGAGAGTGACTTTTGTGTGAGCTTTATGAGCCCGGTCTTATGAAAATGCGTGTAAATTGTACGCCAATTAAAAATGAAAACTTGTGTTACTCATAAGTAAAAATGGACTTTGGCGTATATGACACGCACATGCTTGGCATGCATATAATACAGAGTTTTCAGGTGCATGTGATATGAAATTTGTTGGTGTGCCTATGGTACGCATCTACCCCACAAGTCGTTTTGTTATTGGGCGCCATTTGTAAAATTAAAAGTGTAAGAAAAACTGGTCTCATTTTTTTCTCCGATTTATCTAAAAAACTAAAAAAATTGCAAAGTTTACGTAAATAAGCTTTATTTATTAATTATTTCTAAATGTTCAATTTAAATCCAAATATTAATTTCAATCTAAATGTTTAATTTAAATCTTGAATCTAAATCTAAAATGTAAAATATTAATATATAGCTTTAAATATATAATTTTAAATGTAAAATCTAAAGCTAAATGTTGAGCTAAATATTTAGAGAACATGCTAACATGCAAATTATATCCGCGCGGTGGAACTTTATGGACAATAGGCTACTCAACATGGCGGTCCTCTCAGGCAAGAGCAGCATTAATTGGCTTCAGAGAAGCAAGTTCTTCGAAAACTGCCTGAGCGCAAAGAATTGTGGTAGCTAAATGTAAACAAACCAGTGTGGCGGACCATATGGGGCTTATGCTCATTTACAGAAAAGGAAAAAATGGCACATAAGGCAAGATAAGCTGTTATATCTTTTATTTTAGTGTACTACAAACACTGCGTTCGTATAGGCTGCCATTGTTGTTTCGCGAGCTATGTGACGGCAAAACTCGGAACTGGGAGTACATCGATCTAGTACGAGTTCACGGGTGGGAAGTCATGGGTTTGAATGTCGTTCCAGTGCACTTTCATGGGTAAAAGGTTGGAAAAACACGGGTTACTGGTTAACTGGTGTTGGGAAATTTCCTCTCTCTAGGACTTGTTTCCCCCCCCAGTTCTTTGATTTCGCCAATGATGAGACTATACAACGAAAATTACTCTAAATGTTATTTAATAAGAATCAGAATAATTGAGTCTGAGCTCAGGATTCAGAACTGACACAAACATGACATCTGGGCAGTC
>JAUMHI010000025.1:5487703-5515858 GCA_032359435.1 Enteromius unitaeniatus
ATTTCCACTTGTACTGCAAAGTGCCAAGAATGTGTGGGTGAGTTGCAAAAAGACGGAAATAACCCAGGACGTTTTCAGTTGACCTACTGCACAGCAGAATTTGTTTAAAAAAAAAAAAGCTACACCTCAAACACCTCGGTTTCCTTTGTTCACTTCTTTAAAAAATGGATGCTAGTGAGGTTTTATTTAGCTACAGATGAAACAACTTTTGAAAATAAACAGAGGAATTGTATTTGTCTTTCAAAGAATAACCAGTGAGGGTCGAGGAATCAACTGAAATGGTCAAACATCATTCTAGCGCATGTTCAAGACATCGCTAGCAAACAAAAAACAAAAAAACAACGTTGCAAATAGTTGCTTGTTCGCACTGAGCTGCCTTTTCTCAAAGCTTTTATGCCTGTGAAAAATCATGTTGTTTAAACTTGTGGATGAATATTCATTTTTTATGCGACGAGCCGTTCGAGAACGAGTCTGCTCATAATGTAGGCTAATGATTTCAATAATGTAATTTGGGAAGGTTTTAGTCTAGCCTAATTACTTTTAATAATTAAAATGATATCTGTGTACACATAGGCTACCAGTCACAGCAGGTAAAAAACGTGGCTGAATTGTAAATATAAAGAGCAGTTTTACGAGCTGAAAGAGTCGGTTCTTGTTGCTGAACTGAACAAATCATCTGACTCCCCAAAACAGAAATTTCCATCACCAATGCATACAGCGCTGTTTGTCTTATGGGTCCAAGTAGTTCGGATGATTCGGTGAGAGAGCGGTCCGAGCCGAGTCTGATTGAAAAGAAAGAACCACCAACACAGTTCAATGGATAAGTTCAGTAACAACTGCTGTTAGAAGTAGGTTACTAGACACACTAGTAACGACTGCTGAAATACTCGCGGGCAGTTCTCGAACCGCTCATTCAACACCATTCAGCTCTTTGTATCTTTTTTCAGTTTTTCTTTGTGTGTATCATTTGATGTCGTAAATATATTATGCACGCAAAGATTATCATTCCAGCACATAAGACAAAAAAAAAATCCATGTTTGAGGGGGCACCCGGATTTGAACCGGGGACCTCTTGATCTGCAGTCAAATGCTCTACCACTGAGCTATACCCCCTTCCACAGCTAACGGCTGCGCAGATACCTACTCAAACTTACCCGACAATCAGTGGAATGAATATGGGTAATTTCTGCTAGTATTTTTTAACTAAACATCCCCGTAAAAGGTATATGTTGACATTAACAATAACATAACAATATTCATAAAAATACACATAGACCAAAAACATTTCATACGCCGTGATCACATGATAATAGTATTTCCGTCATTGACCGGAAGTAATTTTATGCTGATCGTAAAGACGAACCTCGCTTGAAGATGGTAATGTAGAGCTCCAGTTTATTATCTAGTGCTTTTTTTTGTTGCAGTTTATAGGGTGGTGATGTGTGTTAATTTTCTGCTCTGCATACAGTGTGAAGCGTGCATATAGCATTAATAAAGTAACGTTACTCGTTTGTGCTTTGCCGGTAATTAGCTAACGCTAGCTACCGTAGCATAGCACAACAGCTCGTGTTTATTTATATTCCAGGATAAAATAATTAGTCAGTTCGCACTTGATGTCTCCGTGTTTTATTATTTGCCGCGACAGAAATGTATACATGCCAGAATTAGTCTTGCTGCTAAGTTTTCAGCTTCTAAATGAATTGTGATGCGTCATGGCCTTACTTTCAGTTTGTAGTCTTACTTAAACAGGCTGCGAACGTTAATATAACGGGCTTACTCTTTCATTCACACTCTTTTAAGCATCTGTCGTGTACATATTTTTGAAATGCTATGTGTTTTCTACAGAATACTCGTGGCCTGCGTTCTCAGCTGAAGGACAGTGTTCCTGTGACAGGTTTGTGTCCACAGGCTGGTCCTTATGGGGTTCAGGACTCTCTGCGCAGAGGGTATGTTCCGGTCATATAAACGTGTAAATGATTGTTACTGCCTAATTTATTTATTCTAAATCCATAACCTTCCTGCGATTATAGGTTTTCAAGTGTGAAGAATGAGCTGCTACCAAGTCATCCATTGGAGCTTTCTGAGAAAAATGTGAGAAGAATCTAAGATTTGGCTGTATTTCTTATAAATATTTTACATTCTATACAATCCTAAAAGATTACAAAGCAAACCAAAAAATAACAACCGCCCAAAAAACAATGCAAAACATAATAAAGCAGAAAACAACTACTATAAACTAGGGCTGGGCGATATATATCATACGATATATATCGCCCAGCCCTACTATAAACAAAGCATAACCGTAACATAACATATACATAAAAATATGCAAACATGAGTAATTCACATTATTATTTATACTATTAGCTGTGTATTGAAACCTACACTGCTTTTAAGTAGAAAACACTGTAACATTCTGTGATGTTAACGATTTTGTTTTTAACTGGTTTTATATTTACTGTATTTATAACAGTAAATTAAGCATCATTGCAAGCAGCTAACCCTAATCCTATAATAATTCTATTTCATATTGTTCCATACTTATTCCAATGTAACAAGGACATGTTAAAATAAAGTATTATGTGAAATCAGTTTCAGCTCAACCAGGACAAGATGAATTTTAACACACTAAGGAACATCCAGGGTCTTCATGCGCCACTCAAACTACAGATGGAGTACAGAGCGGCTAGACAGGTATTGTGAGCACGTGGCATAAACATCCTATATGCATTATGGAAGACTATCGTATTTTAACTTCTCACTTACTTGCTTTTAGATTCAGCGTTTGCCCTTTCTGCCAAGCTCAAATCTGGCTCTGGATACCCTCAAAGGTTCTGATGACACCATTGGCTTTGAGGACATCCTTAACGGTATGTAACATTTGTCACACTAGCTTCTAAGTCCTCAAAGTTGACCTATGTAGTTCCTTGCAAGATTTTGTGTTGTAAAAATATAGTAATTATTTTTGTGCTGTATACTAGGTTTCATGTATTTTTTTCCCCCCCTCCCAGATCCTGTCCAGAGTGAGATGATGGGCGATCCTCACATCATGACCGAATACAGGCTTGGTATCCTGTGAGGAAGGCATTTCTGCACTATTTTCACTTCAAGCCCCATAGATTGTTATATGCGTTGTTTGACCCTGGTTTCTAATAAAATGTAAAATTTGAATTCAGAAATTGTTGTTGCTGCAAAACAATCAACATTTGACACAGCCTTGGTTATTGAATCTTGTTTATTACAAGAACACCAAAATGCTGTAAAAGGACTTGGATGCATTTACACAAAAGCGTTAAATGAGATTTATAAATGAAACCCTAAAATCAGCATACAGTTCTTTGAAAGCACAATGTTCAGGATAAAATACACGTATTTTTAACCTTTTTAAAACCGGACGTTTGTTATTGTTTGTGTATTTTCAGTATTTTATCTATCATGCAGAAGCAATTTACATAATAGTATAATTGCAAAATTAAAATGCTAGATCATCAGGGCACACACTTCAACAAATCAAAAGTTAGCCATGCTTATTATGATGACATAAAAAAAAAAGATATTTACAGAAATACAACTGCAGAGTGAATGCCATTAGGGAAAGTTCAACACTTTCAGTCCAGCTTTTCTTCCTGGAAGAAATCAGCAGAATTGAGGTGTTCCTGAAACTTCTCGTATTGCTAAATAAATAGAAAAAAACAAGAATCAGTTTGCTCAAACGTATTAAAATAGCTTTTAAAGACACATAAAAAAAGTTACATATTCACACCTCACTGATCCATCCTCCGTCCTGCAGTTTAATAAACACCTTGTTGACGGTGTCCTTAACTGGTTCATCATCCTCTACTGTATCTTCTTCTTGTATTTCCTTCTGAGCTTCTAAAGCTGTACGACACCTCTCGAACAGATGGTATTTGAAGTGCTTCAGGGCATGGTAGACCTCGGTACGACTGGCACAGACGGAGCCAACAAAGAAACTCTGCAATTGTTAATGAATAAACGTTTCATCAAGTGGGGCTCAAAATCCATTTATGGTTAAACTGTAAATGTGTCTTGCACGGAAAACAACCTGGGAATCATCAGGCATGAACTGGTCCTCCTGTAAGGTGTTATTGTGGTACAACTGGCCAGAGAGACGCACAGTGAAACGCCCTGTTCTGTGAAGCTCACAGGCCTCGCATCCCTTTGTCTGTACCCTTGTCATCACAACCCGCAATTTGGGATAGCATTCTACCCTTTCCTTTTAATAAACAAAAACGATAAATGAACATGAAGGTAATCTACATCACACCATTTTTTTTTATTCACATACAAGTGACAAAGCAATCATTACACTCAAAAATAAGCCATCCTTTTAATGAAAAACACTTAAGTGCTTACTTTGTAACGATCTTTCCAGCGGCTTCTCTGCTTCAGGTTCTCTAGACGAGGAAGGACCAGTCGCTCATCAAAATGAAGCAATGATGATTTCATCTCCTGGGCATATCGCTTTGTTCGTTCGCCATCTAGAGTCATTAACACAGGGTCAGATATATATACACTACCATGCAAAAGTATGAGGTTTATCTGTAAGACTTTCTGAAGTTTCTGAAGGCTTAGTTAACGAAATATACAGTAAATTTAAATATTTATATAATATTGTACTGACACTGTAAAATATTACGACAATTAAAGGACTCTTTTTACAATTTAAAAAATTTAATTTTTTCCCAGCAATTCTCAAAGCTGAATATATTGCACATGTGCTGCTAAATTTTTTGTGAAAACCACAGTATCTTTTTAGGAATCTTACAACATTTATTTAAAGTAGAAATATTTTATACTATATAAAGGGAACTCCAGTGGTAAAAGGATTAGGATTAATTTGATAAACATACTGTAAAGTGAATTGAGAAAGCTTGAGTCCAGTACATTGATCAGCAAGGCCTTGACCACCACCTGAAAGTGTGTGAGCTGAGATCCAGTGATAACTGTAATGGAAAGGGAAACATATGAAATTTTTTCATTAACTTACAACTTTGCCTTTTTTTCCCCTAAAGTTTTACACAGATTCAAGAATTGCGCACACAAATGCCTCACATTTCTTGCAAAATGAAACTGCATTTGCAAACACATCTCAAAAGCAAACATTTGCTAACACCTTAGCAACACTATATATATTCACATTAGATTTTTGTATCACAGAGAACTCTGTGTTGTGTTTTGCGAAGTGTTTTATGAAATTGAAAGGCAGAGAATCAAGCCTCTTTCACACAGAAATTCCAGGAAATAGACAGATGTGTCTTGTAATTTTTCTCAGGATCACTTGATGTGGCTCATTCAAACTGACAGTTATTTTCCAGAATGTGTGTGTGTTCATACATATCCCGTTAAACTTCCATAAAAAAAAATCCCTGATCTCTGCTTCATTACAGTTTGTATAAAATTTTTCATCACAAACATTGATCTTTTTTCGAAACACAGTAAAAGAGTGGCATGATAACGTGCATCACTATGGCCCACCCTTTCCGTCAGGGGTCACCAAGTTCAGTCCTGGAGGGCCACCTGCCTTGAAGTTTTAAGTATACCTAGTAAGAGCTTGATTAGCTGCTTCAGGTGTGTTTGATTAGAGTTAGAGCTAAAATCTGCAGGACACAGCGCTTGTTCCGGGACTGAACCCAGAAATGTTACTAAGGTCCGCAACCCTGGACCGATCCCGGGACGTGTTTGCGTTCAAACAGAAAGCATTCTATCACTTTTCCTGTGACTGTCCAGGACCAACATGCAGTGTGAAAGGGTTTTATTGCATGTTTTTGAAGATTTGGTGTATGGTTCTGGAGTTTCAGTTTCAGGTTTCAGAAATTGTTTGACAAGTAAAAGTTTTGAGTTACAGGCACATGCACATATTGTCATTCCAAATGGTAAGCAAATCAAAAGCCAAAATCACAAGGTCTTACACTGGCGTGGAAGTTGAGAGAGAAAGGCCTTGTCTTTGGCCTCCCCTTCTTCCTCCTGACCTTCGTCCTTTTTCTGTTCATCTTCCTCCACAATAAAATCCTTCAGACTGTCACTACTATCAGCATTTTTTTCCTCCTCGCTGCTGTTTAGAGGACTTCCCTTCTCTTCAACACTAGATTCATCATCAGAGTCATCTGCTTTACTTTGCTCTTCAACTTTGTCCTCTTTGATCTTTTCTCTCTCCTCTTCCTCCTCTTCTTCTGAACCCTGTAGAAAACAAAAAATAAACAAGGTTTCTAGTTATTAACCAATATTTTTTCTGTCACAATTACTTACTGTAACATGATTTAGTTTCACCTAAAAACCTTTAAAAGAAGGTTCTCCAAACTAAGTACTGGAGGGCTTGTGTCCTGCAGAATTTATCTCCTACTTGGTTCAACACACCTGCCGGGAAGTTTCTAATATACTTAATAAGACCTGGATTAGCTGATTCAGGTGCGTTTAAATAGGGTTGGAGCTGAACTCTGCAAAACACTAGGGGTGCATCTCCTTATCTCCACCCCCTTAGAATACAAGGAAAGTAGACAAGGAAAAGACGTGAGGACGGAGGAATTAAATCATATATCCTCACATCGTCAATGAATGACTCTGCACCGCTGGATTTAAGTTGCATAAACAGTGCTGAAAAGACATCGAAAATTAAACATCGAAATTAAAGCCATTGTCTAAACATAACCACATTTAGCTAATACTCAAATTTGTTGTATATATGTTTATATATATTTGTATGTAAATATGTTTATGTACCTTCTGCCATGGTTAGCACTTTGTGCAGATGTGAAGGGTGTGGAGAATTTATATGTGTGTCACGTTTAGTTTACAAAACACCTCTGCACAAGTTTCCCCGTGTGTTTTTTTGCTTATGACTTCTCGATCCTCAGAGTGCAATTAGAGAATTGAGATGTCCTACAAGAGGGATGAGCTTGATCGGTTTCCGGGTCATAGGTGGTAGTATAGAGGAGCGAGGAAAGGAGGAGGGTTATTGAGAAGCACCCCAGTCCTCCAGGACCAAGTTTGGAGACCCCTTTTTTAAAGCAATGGTCACCATTAACCAATCAGCTTTCAGTGGCCAAAGTTAAAATTGGCCGACTGACAAAAATTGGATGTTTTTCACTCATTCATTGAAGACAAGACAAATAAATCAAATACATAACGGTCAACAACAACAAAAATAATCCTTTGATCAACATGGCAACCTCATAAAAATGGACCATAACTAATTTATTTTCAATTTAACGTATTATGCACAAAATGACTAAACTGTAGTCCTTAGAAGGACTGGCCATCACTTCAGGGAAGGGGTGTCAAACTCAATTCCTGAAGGGCCAGAGCCCTTTTTAGATGTCCAACTAACCAACAGAACAAAACTCTGCAGGGCTCGGGCCCTCCAGGAACTGAGTTCAGGGTTGTGGCTCTAGATCAGGGCTGTCCAAACTCTGTCCTGAAGGGCCGGTGTCCAGCTGTCCCAAAACTTGTCAACATTGGTAAATCATGCACCTGAATAAACATGTTCAGTTTGATCAAATGGTTGCACTGTAATACGAAAACATGAACGAATAAAAACACTTCAATAAAATATAAGCAAACAAAGGTGTTTTACAGCGGACTAAAGAGGTAGTGCTTGACCCAGAAAAGTGTTGCTATGTCATTTTTCTTGTTCTTTCCTTGTCAACTTACCAACGTCCTGCGCCTGCGCCGCGGGGTGCCTGACTTTCTTCTCTTTGACAGTTCCATGAGTTTATTCTTTCTCTCTCTTCTCTTGGCAGCAGCTTCTTTCAGTTCTGCATCTCTTTTCTTCTCCCTTAGAGCCTCGTCCTCGGAGTCCTCCGGTAGCCTGAGTCGTTTTCTCTGCAACACTCTCCTGAGCGGCTCTCCGCCGACGTCGCTGGAAGAGTCGCTGGAATCGCTGTCGTCCAGCGGAGGCGCGTTGGCGGATCTTTTCCTTTGTCGTCGGGGCACGGCGCATTTTTCGTCCGTCTCGCTGGTGTCATCCCCATCGCTTTCACGTGCTCGGTAAGAGGTGTCGGAGGTACCGGACTCTTCCTCGGAGTTCTGGTATTCACTTTCTGTACTGACGCTTGTGGTACTGCCGTACGAGCCCTCGTCGCTGTCATCCAACATGCGATCAATGGGATTCACTCGAGTCTTTTTTTTGTCAACGCGAGACTTGGGGGGCGGGCATTTTCGCCGTAACCCAAAAAGCTTTCCTACGCTTTTCATCATTTTTACGGAGAAAAAAAGTGACCCCTAATTTATCTACACCGAGAAATGTTGTTATTTTTTAAATTACAGCCAGTTGTTATGTATCTACAGACACATGATCTGCAACAGGATGCTTCCGAGCGCGAGCTATGAAATTACATTCCCGTCTCGTGAAAGATTATTCAGCGATTTTTCTCCTACTAATTCAGTGATTCGAGCAAGCAGATATGTGTGAATCTTAATCTATAGCTGCAATCAATATTTAACGAATAATTAAAATATATATGCTTATCAGAATGTATCATTCTGCTCCAGTCCGCCACACGCGCCAATAACATGAGGGGGCGTGTCTGTGTTTTTGTAGATACGCACTTCCGTCTTTAGCTTCACATCAGCTGGCACAAACGCGCCACCCAAAGACAAGGAGAATAGTTTTATCAGATTTTCGTATTTGCAACAAGGGTTTTATGTTTTTGCATTTTCCTTCTTATTGTTATTTTATTTTAAAATAAATAAATCATTGTGTAAATGCGTGTGTCTGTGATTAAATGTTAATGGGCTAACGTTACATCTGAAAAGTAGGTAGTCTATAGTTACACATAGCTGCACTGCCAAGCACAGTGACAGAATATTTCCAAAGATAGAATACCTTAATAGGACTTTCAGTCAAACTGTTTAATAATAGTTCAAATTAAAAACTGCATGAACAACTTTTAAATACCATTAAAGCTCCTTCCTGCAGCCAAACATACCCAATGACTGGAGGAGCAAAATATAGCGTCTACATTTTTGGGTAAATAGCCCTGCTCAAATGGACTTGATGGATCTGGTATATTTTAGAGATGACAGAAATGTATCAAACCCAAATGCTAAGTATAATTATATTAACATAAAAACACAGAAAGAGAGAAACATACATTTTGCATTATGTTCTTAACCTTACAACCCACCTACAACTTTAACATTAGGGCATTTATCACTTTTAATGGTAATTTGAAAAATAAATTTATCATGTAAGTGACGTCTCGAAGGGGAGATGTTGTAAATGTTCCTCCATTTACTTTTTGATGTGCAAAATATCAGCATGTGATTCAGCTGCAAACAATGACTAAAATGAATGGTCAAATGGCAAATTAAAGTAAAAATGTATTTTGAAGAGGGAAAAAATGCTTTACCTGATAGTGGACAATGCAGGAAAATTCAAAATAATTTCATGATTTTCCCAAATCCCACATTTTTTTACTAAAATAGTATTTGTGAATCAGCAGCATGAAATCATCATAAAAGTCATCAATACAAAAAACGTTTTTTGACCACTAAATCAGCTTGGAATAGAGTAACGATGACTGCTGAAAATTTAGCTTTGCTATTACAGAAATAAATGACATTTAAATATTTATTCAAATAAAAAAGATTCCATACCACCTTTTTATTTGCCACAAGTTGTTGTCTAATTCTTTCAACTTAACATTGAGAAAATATAGGAGTATATGTAAAATATTACAGACAGAGAGCAGTTTATTAAAAATGGGTACAGAGACAAATTACGTAACAAGAACATGAAATAAAATTAACTGTTGTTTACATTTATTATTAATATGTGAGTAAATAAAGGTTCCCTTATGCTTGTGAATCTAATGTGCCAATGCACAAAATATTTTCTGGGAAAAAAGTTTAGCCATGCATTGCTTTTTAATAGTTGTTTAATTTAGTTATTTAAATCTTATTACAAAATTCTTCCAGAATTTACAGGTTTGTGTAAAGGAAAAGTTTTTTTCTAACAAATTAATGTATATTAATAACAAAGGATATCAGAATGTATCAGAACAATTTCTCAAGCACTGTAAATATATATTGTTAGGTCCAGAGATGAACTGCGCCATCAGAGCCTGCAGACAGAAGGTATTCCCCTTTATGGTCAAAAATGACGCTCTGAACAGCATCTTCATGAGCTATTAGACTTGACATGTATAAAGATGCCACTTCTATTATTTTAATTGAGCCATCATTACTTGCCACCGCTAGAATTCTTCCATTTGGATTGAAGGCCACCTGATTGCTGGGATGAGGCCCAGTGTCCATGGTCACCATTGCTGAGACATTCCTCACATCCCATAACTTGACCACCCCAAAAGAGTCGCACGAAGCAATTGTGTCGCCTGTGGCATTGAAAGTGGCATAGTTGCATGAATGCTTGTGCCCATAGAAAGTCTGGGCACACAATCCAGCACGGGCATCCCAAAGAGAGAGGGTCTTGTCTGCTGAGCAGCTAAGAAGAATGTTTGAGAAAGGCAGGAAAGAAATGCTGTTCACCGATTCAACATGTCCACGCAGAGTGCATCGGCAACGCTCGCTATTCAAATCCCACACTTTAGCCGTTTTATCCATAGAACAAGAGGCCACAAAGTCACCACAGGAATGGAAGGAACAGGCCCAGGTGGTGTGAATGTGTCCTTCCAAACTGAGCACACTTCGACCTTGAGCAAAGTCCCAAATTTTAACTGTGGTGTCCCCACTTGTGGTCCCCAGGTAACCACCGCTGGGATGAAAACTACAGGATGACAGCCAATCAGTGTGACCCTCACCAGTCATGATCATCTCTCCCTCTGGTATTCCCCATAATCTCCAAAGCTGGTCATCACTTGAGGAGGCTACTATCATTTTACGGGGATGGAGAGCAAGGAAGCTCACTGCCATTGTGTGTGCCTTAAAAGACTTGAAGAGAGAGAAGTTAGCTGATTTGGTGTTGAGTGAGGAAAGAGCTTTGATTTGTGGCAAGTAGGGATTGACTCGAGTGCTTGCTGGGAATTCAGAGTCTTTAGGATGCCTAATGTTTTTGTTGGGGTCTTTTATAGCATCGTTTGATGCAATGTTGTCACATGGCAGGTGTGCAGCTTTTTCTGGACTCTTCTGGATTTTTTCTCTTTGCTGTGGCGTGTTAGCAGTTTTCCGGGTTCCTGGGGAAGAATGTGCGGTACGAAGAGAGCTGTCTATGTTCTGAACCTGGCTGACAGCTCTGTCTCTCTCCAGACTAAACAGAATCTTCTGCTTCACGGCTGTTTGATACTTCTCGTTCAGTTGTCTAAGAGCAGGCTCATAGGATGCATAGTGTTTCTTCAGCTTTTTAATGTCCTCAATAAGTCTATCCTTCTCTTGAACAACACGCTTGTGCTGCATCCTATGGAAGTCCCTCTCTCTTTGAAGTTTTACTATGGTTTCTCCAGCTTCAAATGCAGCCTGTTTGTAACTATCCCGCTCCCTTTGCAAGTTCCTCAGCTCGTTGTCCAGGAGCTGGTTGTGTGTATAGACATCAGGGACAAGATCCATTTGGTCTGTTTTCATTAAACCTTTATGTATCATCTCAAACCACTCGATCTGGAAGCAGTCTAATGTTCTTTTCATACCCATTTTTACCAGATAATTACGGACAAAGTCGTCCACCACCTCAGGTATTTTAGTAACTGGATGTTTGGCAGAACTGATCCTCTGAGTCTGTGTTGTGCATTCGGTGGCATCAGTTTGTTCCTTCACTGCTTTAACAGCAGTTTCCAAGTCCTCTTCCCCCTCAGGTATGCTAAGTTCGTCGTCGATAGTCACTTCGTCGTAGTTATAGTCATCCTCGGAATCTTCTGGAATTAAAACTTTCTCTAGGTAATATGGGCCGTCAACGGATTCTTCTGCTACTTCGTATTTGGCTGCCATTTTTCACGTCGCTTTGTTGAACTATACAAAATTGTGTATTGTTTCCATGGTGACCATGAGACCGTGACCATGAGAACTGTTTTCGTATAAATACTTAATGTAAAGATGTTTTTTTTTTTACATTTGTCGTATGGGTTATTATTCGTGATTATTTAACTTCTTTCTTTCACTCTCTTTTTTTAACATTTCATTTCATGCATGTGATTAAAACGGTAAATATGTTTACTTCAGATCAAAAACAGTAGATGGCGCTCAATGCGCAGTGAACAATTATGTTATAAACTGAATGTTCAATTATTGTAATAGTTCTGTAGTAATGCTGATAATTTTTTACATTTTTAGATCATTATTTCTTTCTCTCATTTTTCGTTGTTTTTTTCAGTCTATGTTCGCTTGAATCTGTGCGCAAGTTGTTCAAGGAATAAAGCACAAATTATTCAAAAGCATAAATTATTAGTTAACACAGGCAACTTTTTTAATATATATGTGTGTGTGTGTGTGTGTGTGTTAATATGGTCTATATACACACACACACACACGCACGCACACAATTATCATTATTATTATTACTATTATATGAAATACAATATGAAATATTACATGTTTAGGTTAAATATGTAAAGTAGGCTGAACAATTCGCACAGCCTGAGTGAGGCAGAGCCTTCACCGCAGAACCAATCAGAAGCTGTAGCTGAGTTTTGGAAGCTGAAGCATCAGTACAAAGGTCGGCGTGCTCGAGCTTTTGCACCGACCAGTCAGCGAGAGCACCGGGACGCGCGCCCAATGGATAACTGTTTTTTGTAGCCTGCATGAAAGCCAGAGATATGAGCAACGAAGCAGAGGGGCATAATCCTAATCAAACAAACTGCAAATGTAAATCACTGTTGTCCTCGTACTGCATCGACAGTATTCTAGGAAGGAAAAGTCCCTTAAAAGTTAAAGGTTAGTCGTTTCTTCTTTAATTGTGTGATTCTGTTTTTTCACTGAATTGCATTTTTTTGTGAACTCAATAATGGTTTTCGACAGCTGAAACTGCTGCCTTACCCTAGAGTTTAGCCTGTTTGAATGAAAATAGAAAAAGTTTGAAATAGAAAAAGTTCATGTAACAACTATTTTATGCTTTTAGCTGCAGCCTAATAACAATATGCATTGGATGTACACTAAAAGTGGTCTTTTCCGTGAATCTAATAGGCTATTCTTAGCTGTAATTTAATTTATCTTGTTGGTAATTATTGGGATAAATTATTTTTGCTTACAGCTTCACCAAACAGTTTGTGGCCCCTGCAACCAGACATGCACCTGCCGCCGAAGCTCCGCCGCCCCTTCGCCCCGTTAAAAGACTCCTCCATTCACACAGACGAAAATGAGGCGGGCGGCCCAAGACTGCTACACACAGCTTGTGAAAAATTAAAAATTACAGAGGCCCGTGCTAGATCGTATCAGGAGCGTGCTATACAGTCCTGCAGAGAGACATCTAGTCCCATGTCAAGACCAAACGAGGAAGAAACCGACAGTGAAAGACTATGTAGAGAGACAACTGTGTCTCCGGGTCTAATGGGACTGCAAGAAGAGACATATTTGAAGAACGGCGAGGAAACTACTTTATCAGCGGGAAGTGACACTGACGATGGGATGTTAAAGCGAAAACAGAGGAGATACCGGACCACTTTTACCAGCTATCAGCTTGAGGAACTGGAAAGAGCTTTCCAAAAGACTCATTATCCAGATGTTTTCACGAGGTAACGGCAACACTAACAACTTGTAGCCGAGCATATATATATATATATATGTATATGCATATATAGGCTATATGTATATATGCATATCGTCCATATATGTATAAACGATTCATTGATAAAAGTAAATATTCATTACATCTTCATTTAAGACAGCATCAATTATCATTTTCAGCAGCTATAGGCTATTAAAAGCAAACATAAAAATGTTTTTATAAAGAGTCACACAATAATAACATAATTTTATCAGTTGTATTTCAAGCCGATAAATGTTTTTTTCGCTGCTTCTTTTCGTTGCAGTATCTGGAATTGCGTGTTTGAATTAACGATAGCACAGGAACTGTTAGAATTTGTATTTTTCACTATAAATACAAACGAATAATAGGCTTATATATTTTTAATTTTAGTAAAATTCATGGTAAATGAGATAAGAAACGATCTACACAACAACTTTATTTTTTCTCTCTCTCTCTGTCTCTCTCTAATTTAAGGGAGGAATTAGCAATGAGACTTGATCTTACAGAAGCACGAGTGCAAGTAAGTCACTTTCTTTTTTATCTCACCTTTTTAACTTTCTCTATGAATCTGTTCACGACTGGGCTCACTCTATCTCAGCTAAAAAAGAAACTTTGAGAAAAATCACATCTATGAACTAATACATTCTAAAGGTCACCGTTAGGTCAAAACGTTTATACGTTTTTTTTTATTAAATTCTACACTAAGCCTGCAAAACGTGCGACATGCTATCTAAAATATATATATATTTGATATTACACACGCAGTCATTCGTTTCCTTTTCTACATCGTTGCTACAGTTTAGGCTACTTGTCGACTTGGTTTAACAACGTTTTTAGATACATTGTATTGAAAAAGTACCGTAAAATCTAACAATATTTGTTAGATATTACATAACAGACGCAAGAAGAGGCCTATGTAAAAGGTTCGTTTATTCAGAAATGTATTCATTTTATTGCCATTTTGCGTTATTGCCATTTTTTACATTGCCACTAGGCTTGCAGAGTAGGGTTAAATATTTGAATGGGCTCCTGGATATTCTGAGACAGGCTAGCCAATATTTCTTGTTGTACCAACATTATTCTACTCAAGACTGCAGGCCTTCAACAAGAGGGCAACAGTAACCGTATTTCTTTACTAAATGTAAAAAAAAAAAAACTTGTAATTTACAAAAGCATTGTTTCCTCTCAAGGTCTGGTTCCAAAATCGACGTGCAAAATGGAGAAAAAGGGAAAAGGCGGGGGTCCAGTCACACTCTCTGAGCCTACACTATCCTGGAACCCCCCCTGCTGCACAGTCCTTGTGTCATTACCTGAGTGGGAATCCTTTTGTTGCAAACCCACATCCAGCTATTGATTCATCTTGGCCTGCCCCCCTCCAAAGACTGGTTCAGTCTCCCCCAAACGCTGCCTCCCCTCATGGCTTCAGTGCTCTGTTAGGGGCGGCAATGTTTAGACATCCCGCTTTCATCAACCCCACTTTTGGAAGGTGAGCTTCATCTGCATGTTCAACACAAACCATTAAGTTTATACACATTCACACTTCATAGAGGTTATAATATTCTGCTCCATTTCTCATTAGACTTTTTACAAGTTTGGGTCCAATGGCACTGCAAAGGATACCCCTTCCTGCAATGGAGGGTGCGATTCAACGCTCACCACCCTTACCTTCATCCCCAACGGTGGACTTCCGTGCTTCCAGCATCGCAGCACTGCGTCTCAAAGCAAAAGAGCATTCTGCTCAGTTGACTCACATCACTGCTGCTAGAATGGCTGGAAAAGAGGAGTGCTAGACTTTCTCTCACTTGAGAGATGGCAAAAGACCAAAGTCAACCAGAAGTCAGCACTGATATCTGGAGTTTTATCATTAATAGAGACATTAGTAGACACATGTAGTTTTCAGTCACTAAAAGTTGAACGGTAGCATTTTAAAGCTTTTTCCTTTTGTTCAATGTTGGTTAATGAGTGTTTTTTTAATTAGTTAAATGATATTTTAGATGTTTTTTTCATTTTCTGTTTTCATTAGAAAATGGATAAAGCAATCATCAAAACAGCTACATGAACAAATTAACAGGACAAGCTGCTTTTAATCTGTTTCACATCCAACAAATTTTCAAGGTTTGTTCTTTAACAGTAAAAGGGATGTTTTACTCTACAGATATTTATTTTGCATCATACAATAGGATTTTTTTTAAATCACAGAATAGTATATAAAATAGTCTATGTTGCCATGAGCCACCATTCAGGGAAATAAACAAAATATCCATATGCTTCTCTTAATGAATGAGCCAGGGAAAATAAGATAACGTGAAAGTAAAAAACAGAAAACGTTTTGTGTTGTCTTACAATTCCTTTATTAATGTATTAATGCTTTAAATAAATGGAGTTTACAAAATGAATAAAGGCTTATTGTGTAATTACTGTCTTTTTAACACTGATTTTTAAAAATGCTTTAACCCCTACATTATTACTATAGCCAAAGAAAACCAAGGATTTTGAACAGAACAGCATTTTTAGCAACCTTTCCTAAACCACGAAAGATGTATTTCAACATGTGCGCTAAATATGCGTCTTCTTAATGGACACGTGTTTTGCTCCCAAAATCGTAGACAGAATTTCGAAAACCATGACAACCACGGTAAACAAAATGATCAGTAGGCCTATAGTTTATTTTCTAATGGTTTTTATTTGTAGTCGGGAACGACTTTCCAGCTCTTCAGGAACAAATGGACATTTTTGCAGCCATGGGAATCGCTGTGAAGAAAGGCGAAATGTAGAGCTTTAACACCTCCATAGGTGTCCATGTAATCTGGGCATTAATGCAAAATACTTGTTTTCACTATTCACGTAAATTAAGAGGCTTACGCTTTTCTCGGTTTCCTGCTTTGAGTTTTTCCTTGTCAAAAGAGGGTTGTTAAGTCTATGCTAGTCGTAAACCACTTTTTAAACTAGTTTAACTCCTTCGAACTAAGCCTTCATCCAATTAGTTTGAAGTATACGGTGATTTGTTATCTGATCAGTGAGAGAACAGCATGTCGGTGGACCAGTGAGGGCATATTTGACCCAACACCGAAGCAATGAATAATACAGAAAATAATGTCCTACTTAAGATCTGAAACGCTATTCAGATAGCACTGTTTAGAAGTATACCCTTAATGATGCAGGGCTTAACGTGTTGAAATATCTGAATGGCCAATTTAAACCACTGATTACAAACCACGGATTAAGAGACTACAGAAAGGAACTGAACATTTTCAAGGCTGGCTATTGTGAGACCTGTGGTTATATGTGACTTGATGGGGTTTAGGATTATAGCAAGTAGCCTATTAAGGGCAGGTGTTTTTGTTGCTACCCGATCTCTTGAACTTGCATATAAATAGTACGCCAAATAAAAACTAAAACTCGTGGTACGCAAAAATTAAACCTATGCTACGCAACGGGTAGGATCAGGAATTTTGGGGTAGATGCGTATATGCACGTGAAAACTGCTTATCATATTCACACCAAACACGTGCGTGCCATATATACGCCAAAGTCCACTTTTGCATAACAGTTCTACGAGTTTTCGTTTTTATTTTGGGTAGCCTATTTGTACGCATCAAAAAATTTTTTAAAGAAAAATTAAAAAGGGGGGGGGGAATCATCTGTCGCATTAAAAACAATCACGCAGCAACACTTACTTGTTCTTTGTAGTTAAGATACTTAAGATAGCTAAGATGCTAAATTTAAAATGTTAATATCTGGCGAAGTGCATTCAAACGTGTCATGTTATTTCATATTTCTGAAATGTTTTAATTTTTTCTTGCTCATCAAACAAAAACATATTCCACATTCTCTAAGTACATGCTACATACAAATGAGAGAATCTATTAAGCTGTCAAAAATGAAAGAGAATTGCAACTGCAAAGAAGTAGAATGAACCTAACTTTCAATTGCAAATTCTTTCTCTCTGGCATGCGAGATCATAACTTGAAGAAAGTAAAACTATAATTTATAAAGAAAGAGTGAAGGATAGGAAAATATTGGACAGACAGCATCTGATGTAGGCTTTCGTTCAAATGTTCTGAATTCATACATGAAGTAGAGCCTATGGAACATGATGGTATCATTAAGCATAAATGCAACCTTAACCACTTTTGATGTTTCCTTTTCTTTTGATTTCACTGTCTTTTCATTCGCCACCACCTTTTAATGACCTGTTAGGCCTGCTTCTCCTCGATTACCGCTTTACCACATCTGCCAAACTGACCCTTCGGCTGTCTTTTGAAAATCTTTAACCCTGCAGCCCTTTCTGTTTCCCTCAGTAGAAAGTGCTGCATGTAAATTTCTCCCCAATCACAGCAATAGCAGGTATCTCCACTGGCTACACTGTGAAGGGGAGCAATCAGGGATAATTGAGTGCCTTTCAGAGGGAGCCTGGAGCATTCACTCCCATTCAACACCCGTCCATTCACCACATAATCACTCTTTAAACACACCCAATTTTCTGGGGAGCAAAGTCCTGTTATAATTTTGCTTAAGTGTATTCGGAAATCATACCCCCTTTGAGCCGAGATAATTGAAATCAAATCCTTTTCATGGCTACTGACATTTTTGCGCTGCCAATCCAGTGTAATTAATTGTTGAAAATTGAGCTTGAATATCACTAAATAGAAGGCTATTATGCTTTGAAAGGGGTGAAATGATCTACCATGCAGTGTGGAGACGTCAACGTGCGCTTCAGTTAAATGTCTTTGTTTCCCACACTGTTTGCTTTGTAAAGATTAACATAAATTGACTCATAGCATAAGTTTTACTTAAGTCTTAGAGGATGGGCCCTTTCTTATTATTTGTTTTTTGAGCACTTCAGATTACGGCTATTTCTGTGTGCTATTTCTTTATGACTGTCCTGTTCTGTGCAGCTGCGCTTTAAGATGGTTACAAATGGCAGAATTCATTAGTTTACAACTAAACTTTATTTATCATCAGTTGCAAATGAGGAAACTATATCATGATGCAATCTGTGATGATCTAAATGAGTGAAATGAATGAAAGTTCTCTGGGTTCCTAATATATTGTAATTTTAAGTGTAGTCCAATTGTTTTCAAATTTAAATGAACATTTTATTTGGTATTATATCATATAGACAAGGATTACTTTCTGGGTACTGTTTAAGGGGTTTATTTCAGACTTTATAGATATACCTGAAATATGATCACATCTGCCCGTTTTATTTTTTATTCTCCATGCTATTTTTTTACGTTATGTTTATTGATTTACTTTTGATTGGTCAGAACTGCACTTGGTTTTCTGCATTGCTGCGTTATGAATTCTGATAGCTTTGAAGCAGCATTCTCACTTCCACCATTCCACTATTTGGCCATTTAATTGTGTTCTCTAGCTCTCGCTCATTCTCTCAGCGGTACTTCTAGAGTCATTTGAATTTTGATGTAACTCCTGCTGGGTTGAAACTATTCATAGCAAACAGAGCAAAGCAAATTCAACGTTTTTCATCATACCATATATTGTTGACACCCATGCTTACATAATGGCAAAGCGATTATGTGTAGCTAGCTACATCTGAAATAAAGAATTTGATTTCTACTCCGACAAAATGGACCAATCAGTAATCAGCTGACTGAAATCAAGATTCAGTTTATGGACAAGGTCAATGAGGCCAGTACTCTGGGGTCTCTGAAAATAATTTTGTTCCACCGTTACTAAGGTTCTTAAAGCTGAAAGACAATTTTCTGATCCCTGACTTTGAATTGTTTTAGGGTTAACTGTGTGTTGCTTCAGCTGTCCATTTCTCAGGTCAGAGGTCAGAAGCTCATCACCTTTATGCAAGAGAAAATCTCTTTCGATCTCCCCTCTCTTACCTTCACCTTTCCCAGTCGCGCTTTTTCCATGTCAGTTTCCATTGCAACAAATTACACCATAGCTCTGATATCAAGTCATTGTAAAAGTGATTGCTAGCCTTTGAAAATCAGTGATAGCAAGTCAATCAGCCGCAGCACTCAAAATGTCTGTAGTGTGATTACCTGAGAGTGTGAAGTGTGAGGGGTTTGGGTTTCTATGCTCTGCCAGGGTTAGTTAATATGTCTCTTTTGAGGCCTTTTCTGTCTGTCAGTGTGAAAGTGATGGAAATAACAAAAATGTGGATTGCTCATTTAGGATCTTAAAACACTCCCTCAGTGGTTAGTTGCTGACAATCATTTTAGGTGTGTAAAATTTGGATTGCGTGCAGGGCGTGAAATGTATCTTCAGATTAGTTTATCTGAAGAAAGGTTGAGGATTTAGAGGCAAAAATATTACTACAAAACACAGGACTTCACATCACTGTTGTCATTTCTGACAGGGAACTCTTATGTCATTCCAAACTTGTATGACTTTTCTTCTTCTGTTAAAAACAATAGAATATTGGCTATTTAAAAAAAACATTTTCAACTGTTTTTATGCATACATGAAAGTTAGTGAAGTCCAAAACACCATTGGATGACATTAAAAATCTACTTTTTTATTATTACAAACACTTTAAATTGAGTGAATATGTCTGAATGTATACTGTCATTGTATGTGATTAAAGAGTTAGTTCACCAAAATCTTTTCAAACCTGTAAGGCCTCCATTTATCTTCGAAAAACACATATTTTTGATGAAATCTGAGAGCTCTCAGACCCTGCAAGAAAGAAAAACAGCTGAAATGTTCCCAGGTCTAGAAACATAGCAAGGGCATTGGCAAAATAGTCAATTCAAAGATAGATATCAGCATTATGAATCACTGAACAAACTTTGCTTAAATAATAATAATAATAATAATATATCTTTTGGTGTTTGCTCATGTCACGAAACGGCTGTGGTTTCTCGTGCTATCGCTTCCTTAAACCAGGCAGGCAGGACTTGAGTGAAATAAGAACATTTATTCACGAAAAAAAGAAAACAAAGGAAACCGCGACAAGCAATGTTGAGATCCACAAATGACAAGCAATGTTAACATCCGACAGACAATCAAGACATGGGGAGTGAATTTATACAGAGACTAATCAGATACACCTGGACAAAACACGTCTGGAAGCGAATGAACATTGATAAAGAAGGCGGAGTTACAAATGAGGAGCAGACATGAGGGAGCTGACAGGTAAATAAACAGAGCACATGGCACAACAAAAATCACAAGGGCACGTAAGACAGGGCAAAAGACAAATACAGTTCATGAAAAGCTGGAGAGCCATCCAGATTAGATTGGCACATCCAGCTCATCGTGACAATAGTACCCCCCCAAAGGCGCAGCTTCCAGACGCGTACCAAACACACACACAGGAGAGAGGTGTCTAGGAGGGAGGAAAGGTCACACAAAGGGGGTGGCGGGAATACTCTCCATGGCGGAGACCTCCACCTGGGTGGAGCTGACAGGGAAACTGCACTCCACTGTGGATCAGATGGCGGAACAGCCCACCTAGGCTTGTCCGGCGACGTGGATGCTCTCCCGAGCCGACCAAACAGTTCATGTGCCCTCCAGGGCGGTGCAGGCAGTGGAGAAGCCCACCGAGGTGGAGCAGGCGGCGGAGAAGCCCACTGGGGCGGAGCAGCCCACTGGGGCGGAGCAGGCAGTGGAGACGACCATCTAGGCAGACCTGTCATCAGGAACGTCTTCCTGCAGTCTTCCTCAAGGGGGGTGCAGATGGCGGGGAAGACCACCTAGGCCGACCAGACCACGACCATGCCCTCCATGGCCGACCAGACAATTTGAGAGCCCTCCAGGGCGGAGTAGACGACTGTAGTACCCTTTGAGGCAGAACCTTCAGCGACGGCGTCCTCCTAGACCGAGCAGTCCATAATAATACCCTTCTGGGCCAAACAGGGAACCATAATGCCCTCCTGGGCCGAACAGTCCATGCGTATGCCCTCCCGGGCCGAGCAGGCTGTGACTGCGCCCTCCGGAACCAAACAGACAATGAATGCACCCTTCTAGGTTGAACCGACAGAAATTGCACCCTCGGTGACTAAACAGACAGTGATTGCGCCCTATGTGACAGAACTGACTGTGATAAGGACCTCTCAACCTGTCCAAACAGCGACTCAGAGGCCTCCATGGGCTGTGCAGCCACCAACGGGATCTCTGGAGATTCTACGACCGGAACCAACATCTCCCGAGGTAGTGCAGCCTCTGGTGGACCCGATGGAGTTTCTGAGCCACACACAGGTTCCGGAGGTTCTGGCCATGAGGCTTCACAGTCTTTGTGGAGCTCGAATGAATTAGGAGACTGGGAACATGGATCACAGACCGAGTCTGGCGGATCCGGCCATGATGGGTCTGGATCACAGACCGCAGACAGCTCGACAGACTGAGAAACTGGGACTGACTGGACTTGACACGGCTCCTCGTACCGTCATTCGGGAGTGGGACCCGTTATTTACGGGCTAGGAACCGCAAGGACCTTCAGCAGCTCGTCTGGCTGCGTGACTGGGACTGACTGAGGTGAACACGACCCCTCGTATCGTGCTACAGGGCTCGAACCCGTTACTCGCTGGCTTGACACCATGAGGCCCTTCTGCAGCTTCTTAGGCTGCACAACCGGGACAGACTGGACATGACAAGACCCCTCGTATCGTGCTACGGGACTGAGACCTGTTAATGACTGGTTAGACATCGTGAGGGCCTTCAACCGCTCTCCCGGTGGTTTCACCGGCACTGACTGGAACTTGAACAGCTCTCTCCGCTGTAAAACGCGAACCGACTGAGCATTGTACAGCACACCTGGCTGTATAACAGGGACTGATTGAGCCTTTAACAGCATTTTAGGCTGTAAAACCGGGAACAACTGGGCAGAACACGGCTTTTTAGGTTGTGAAACTGGACTAGGACCCGTTATCTGCGGTTTAGAGACCGCAAGTCTTTCCTCACTTTCAGTCTCCCCACTCACTGTGTCATTCAAATGGAATTATACCTACTTTTCTAACGACTGCTGCCCAGCTGGTGCCCATGGGCAATTAGCCCAGTAAGCATGATTGCAGTAATTTGTTAAGCACTATGGCAACCTCTATTTAGGCCAGAGGTAAATATATGTCTCCATGTGTGCAAGATCTGTATGTATGTTCAAGGTCGACATACATAGAGCATAACCGGGTATCCAGTACAGTTAATACCAACGTTGATTAATGAGTGTCTTGTGTTTAGACAATGTTCTCATAAAACGTACCAACTGTCGTTATGCAAATACTGGCGCTATGAAGATTACTTTTGTCTTCTTGTCAAACAAAAGAGGATATGCTAAGGGAAAAAATAATTCATTTTAGGAGGAGTGACAGGATGTATTTGCCTGTTTGTCTCCTAGCATTAATGTCAAATAAAAGTGGTAACAGTGTTTTAGCACATTTAAAGGTGTAATTCATCCAAAACTGACCCTTTTACTGACTTGAATGTCATCCCAAACCTGTGTGACTCTTTTTGTCCACACAATGAAAGTTAATGGGGTCCAAAACTACACTGGACCCCAAACTGACTCATTATTTAGACAGAAAAAACTTGGATGTTGTTCAAAAGTTCCATAGAAGTAAGAAAATCATATTTGGAAAAACATGAGAGTGAGTAAATGATTCCAAAATATATTTTGGAATATACAGAATATATTATATATGTTTAACGACAATTGCTGTTTTTGCATTGCATAATACATATGCTATAATATTTCACTGCAGTGCACTGTTTAAAAGAATACTTTACATTGCAGTACACAGATCACCACACAGTCTTGATGCTGAATCAAGGATCCAAGTTGATTGTTAAAAATGACCACTGGGACAGCGCTGGGACACTCTTAAAGATGAGAAATCAAGAGGGCAAGGGCATTCTGTGAAGTCATGGGAACTTATAGGAAGCTTTATCATAAGACTGATAAAAGTTGAAATGGTGAACAGATAAAAAAACTAAATGTTTTTGTGAATGCATGCAATCAACCACTGAAATAACGCACACAGTAATATTGTGAAGAGAGGGACCTCTGGTGGTGAACTTGGAACATTTTGGCTATGCATGACTTCCTACTCTACAGATGCTGGAATTGGCTCTAGCATGCCGGAACCATAAGCAGGACAAGGAACTTGGAAAATCAGTGGTTTGAGATGGACGAATGGGACGATTGCTACTGACAGCACATGAGAGGCTCATGTGTCCCATTTGTAGGCGGTAGATTAGCACCATTATTTCCGAACAAACACCTCCCACCTGTCCAAATCCCTCTGCTGTAAAGGTCATCACATGTAAACAAATCACTTCAAGCATCTAACACACACACACTAAAACACATTAATTAATAACACCACTTTTCAGCATATTGTTTTACAAACCTTCATGTAGAAAGTTAATTCATTATGAGATGTGTGATTTGAAAATGGAGACGCAGGAAAAGTCCATGTACCTTGATAAAAGGATGTTGTTTTTGAACAGAGAAAGAGAAAACCCTTTATCACTTTTAATCAATCACCTTCATTTATATAGCGCGTTTAACAATAAAGATTGTACCAAAGCACTGAACATTATCAAGTAGGAGAACAGAGTGATGGTTATGTATAATGACTAGATTAAACTATTTATTTATCAAATGCAGAGACGGTCTCTGTAGTCAAGATGATGGTAATCACTAGAAATCAGGTGTCCCCAAATAAGCAAGCCAGAGGCGACAATGGCAAGGAACCAAAACCCCATCCATGAACCAGGCTTAGTTGGGGCCAGTTCTCCTCTGGCCGGACACCCAGCACCTATAAAGCACATTTTAAATAAAAGCTTTTTATTACTATTATTATTTATTTGTATATTGTTTTCTCCCCCTTTTAGAATTCCAATGCGCATATTCTGCATAATCTACAGCTCATTTAGCAATGGTCTACTGTCTGTCTACTTGTCTTATTTAAACACCTTTACTGTCTCTCATCACACTAATGCAGTTAGGTTTACAACCTTTTGTTCTGTGCCAGGACATTGCACACAGTAGGAGTATGTCCACATTTAACTTGACCGATAAATAGAGAATGATGAAGTGAGAGGGATCACAGGGCAAGCAGTGGACCATAAACGTTTGTCATATTCTTTAAGCCTGCAATCCTAATCCTAAAAAAGTTTGAACTTAGTAAATAAAGATCACAATAGGGCATGATAAAAAAGTAAATGCAAAAAATCTGATTGTTTGAATTTGAAGCTGATTGTCCTGTGTTCGAAACTGTTGTAAATTACTCTACACGACCCGTTTACTAGCATTTCCCCTGTGTTTCAGAAACTATCTCAGTTTACATTACACAACCCTGAAAAAGCACGTCACATTGTAATAATTACATATTCACTTCACCTGCCAGTGATTTTTATGGTGTGGCTGTTTAGAATTATGTTTAGCTTGTACTTTAAACTGTAAACTACAGTTTCATAGCAGCTTCCCAAAACTGGTTCTTAGTAACAAAGCAACACCTGAGTCTTCCATTTATTAGTATGAGTGAGACGCTTATAGAACAGAGTTGAATGAACAGAGACTGAAAGACAAGCAGTTGTTTGACCGTGACTGTGGGATGATCCCTGTCCCAGGGGTAAGTGAGGTGCTGTTACTTTGAAAATGCACAACTGACACATCTTCAACAGACACAACAATCACAACCGACTGAAGAATGACACATTGACATGAGCTCCACATATCTCAGACAGGAATATCTGCGCATACAGTACACACAAGGCTCATACAGTAAGTTAAAACAAGTTGTATATTATATAGAGTAGAATATTCTGTTAAATCTACAAAGAAATTAGACTGTTAGGTCGTGTAAGTAGACATCATAAAAAGGCTAACTGTAGTGAACTGAACAGAAATCCTCATTGCATAATTTCATCTGATCAGAGTCCCTGACTGACGACCTCTACCATTGAAAATCTCGTTTTTAAAAATCTGGTTCTTTCAATATCCCCAAACCATACAACAGCAACATGTTTCTTTGCCTGTGTTTCTGACTGAGCAATAAAAGGCCATTAGGTGCGTGCTCAGGCAGTGTGCTCATGGAACTCAAATCTGCTGTTCCTCCACAAATCTCCAGAAAGCCCCCTCTTATTTAATACAGCTGCCCAGGATGGCAGCAATAGTTATAGCAGTATGCTGATACTGACACCTCAATAAATCAAGATGCTTCTATATTTTACTACCACACGTCACCCACAATGATCCGACACCCACCACAAAGAGCAAATGTCCACATGATAGGAATACCACAACAATTATTCAGTGATATACAACTTCTTGCTGAAAAAGTAAGGATATTGACATGAAATTCAGGTCAAATAAAAGTAACATTACCAACACAGAAAAAACTATTCTTTTCACACAGGCTACTGTTTTTGTAGAAATGTCACTGACAACTGAATTATTAATTCATCCAATTATTATAAAAATGATAAAAAATGTATTCTTTAAAAAACTCAACAAGTGAGTGACATAAGTTATTTAATCATTCACTCAATCGATTTATTCAAAAACACTGAATCACTCAGGGACAAAACAGGTTCAGCTGTAGAGATATTATTTTAGGTATTTGGTAAAATTTGATTTTATTCAGTTTTCTTTGTTATAACTGCATAATACATACACATACAATAAAAATCAGGTGCACTACTAAAAAATTATATTTTGATATATATAGAGTAGGAAATTTACAAACTTAATGGAACGTGATCCTTACTTAATGTCCAAATAATTTTTGACGTAAAAGAAAAATACATAATTTTGATTTATTATTTATTAATTGGCTATTGCTACAAATATACTTATGCGACTTAAAGGGCTAGTTTACCCAAAAATCTCACCCTCATGTCAAAGGTCAAATTGATGATATCAGAGAGCCATAGTCTTATGGGTTTGGAATGACATGAAGGTAAGTAATTAATGAAAGATTTTACTTTTTTTGGGTGAACTAACCTTTTAACATTGGTTTTGTAGTCCAAGGTCACATGTAAATATTAAAAACATACTAAAAGTGTAGTTTATTATATATTTGATTAATATAATGGGCTTTGTTATGATTAGTATGCATTGCTAAGAACTTAATTTGGACAACTTTAAAGGCGATATTTAAAATTTTTTGATGAAAGTTTTTTAAAGAGTTATATTACTTTTTACCTATTCTAACAAATCACACATCAATGGAAAGCTTATTTATTCAGCTTTCAGATGATGCATAACTCTCAATGTCAAAAAATGACACTTATGACTGGTTTTATGGTCCATGGCAACAAATAGTATATTAACTTGTTTTATTTTAGTTAACAATTTCAAGCCATTTTTTTATTTCCATCGCCTTCATTCAGCCATCATGTTATGAAACACACTATTATGTCAATTTAACCTGCCAATCAACCTACTGCGTTAAATGCATAGGCATCATTCATAGTATTTATTATTGGAAATAATTACAATGCCTTAAATGACATATTTACAGCCAGAATCATTTCCATCAGCAGTGTGTCTTCTAGGAAAATGTCTGTCAAAGCAACCACCCTTTTGCACGTCCAGAACTTTCCATGAATAACAAAAGCGAATGAAGCTGTTTGTCATGGTGTAACACATGATTTGCTCTAGAACCTCATTTTATGTTCCTGGAAACCTGGACAGCACTGAATGTGGTTCTGAAAAAAAACTGTCACTGAATATAGAGCACTATGAGGTGCCACCTTCTTTCCATAGTTGCATAGCTGGTCCTGCGGCAGCTGACCCCAGACCTAAATGGCATTTTCACACACGCTACTGATCGGATAATGGGGCTCATTTAACTGTGCACCTGCTCTTCAATATACCAGAGGCTTAAAAAGACACATAGGATTGCAAACAGTAAACTTCAATTATTAGCTAGCTAACACATTGATGATTCATCATATAGCACCAGAAACGCACATGAAAACACTGGGGATCTTATTCATGCAAAATTGAAACCATTAAAAATATAATCTAAAGAATATGTTGACTGAAGAACTAACTTGCCACCCCTGACTAAACATGACAATATGGCATTCAACTCTGAAAGAGATACTCACTCACATTTTCACTGACCAGGCATATTGTCAACAGTTTCCTTAGTTAACTTTTTATGTAACTATACCACTTAGTACATCCACCTTTTTGTCATTTCTGTTGGCCAAAAGTATACATGTAAATGAAAATACAGTGGGTAAGGAAAGTATTCAGACCCCCTTAAATGTTTCACTCTTTGTTATATTGGAGCCATTTGCTAAAATCATTTAAGTAAATGTTTTCCCTCATTAATGTACACACAGCACCCCATATTGACAGAAAAACACAGAATTGTTGACATTTTGAAGATTTATTAAAAAAGAAAAACTGGTCCTAAGTATTCAAATATTGCTGTGAAACTCTTTATATAAGTCAGGTGCTGTCCATTTCTTCTGATCATCCCGGAGAGGGTTCTACATCTTCATTTGAGTCTAGCTGTGTTTGATTATACTGATTGGACTTGATTAGGAAAGCCACACACCTGTCTATATAAGAC
>JAUMHI010000025.1:5515958-5532756 GCA_032359435.1 Enteromius unitaeniatus
GAGAAAGTTGTAGAAAGTCAACCATCACTGCAGCCCTCCACCAGTCGGGGCTTTATGGCAGAGTGGCCCGACGGAAGTCTCTCCTCAGTGCAAGACATGAAAGCCCACATGTGCCAGGGATTAGGAAGGAGGACCCATTTGCAGTTGAGTTCAGGGGTTTTATTAACAAAACAGAAAGATACAAGAGGTAATGGAATTGAACAAGTGATACATGAGGAACACAATAAACATAACAATGGAGGACTACTGGAACATCTCTGGCAGGGTTTAACACCAACAGGCAAAGCCTGACAGGATAGATTGCAAGAACAAGACAAGATATAGCTTGACCAAATACTTGAAGGCCAACAATACTAAAAATCCACTGAATGCCAGGCCAGGGAAACCAAAGGCGGGCAACAGAAGCAGGGACTCTTAAACAAAAGACAAGACAGGACAAGGCTCCACAGAAACAGAGGAACACAAAAGCAGGCAGGGGAATAAAATTATCACAGAAAATTATTATATTAACACAGTAAAATAACAAAAGGTCATTAAAAACATCAGGATCAACTAAAATATAAGGCACAAAGCAAGAGATCAAGACAAGGAGAACTTAAAGAAATAAAAGCAAGCAAGATCAAACTAAAAACAAGAGAAGGAGCAAGACAAAACATGAAAAAACAACGGACTAGACAGGACAAGGGGACAAGACTCACCGGACAAACACTCAGCCACTCAGCCACTCAGCCAAGAGTGGCTTCACAACAACTCTATGACTGTTCTTGAGTGGCCCAGACACAGCCCTGACTTAAACCCAATTAAGCATCTCCAGAGAGACCTAAAAATGGCTGTCCACCAACGTTTACTATCCAACCTGACAGAACTGGACAGGATCTGCAAAGAGGAGTGGCAGAGGATTCCCAAATCCAGGTGTAAAAAAACTTGTTGCATCTTTCTCAAAAAGACTCATGGCTGTATTAGATCAAAAGGGTGCTTTGACTAAATACTGAGCAAAGGGTCTGAATACTTAGGACCATGTGATATTTCAGATTTTCTTTTTTAATAAATCTGCAAAAATGTCAACAATTCTGTGTTTTTCTGTCAATATAGGGTGATGTGTGTACATTAATGAGGGAAAACAAATTCTTGGCTTGGCTGCAATATAACAAAGAGTGAAAAATTTAAGGGGGCATGAATACTTTCCGTACCCACTGTATATTTACATGGAAAAATCTTAAAATTAAATTAGTAATTACATGTCATCTACATTATAAAAATTCATTCACATTATTATTATATTATTTATTAATTTTGATCTTAATTACTGATACAAGGCTGATTTTAATACTCTACAATATATTTTTTATAAATATAATATATAAATATTACATTTTACAGTATTGTTTTTAATTATAGTTTTAATTATTAACATTCAATGCTAGTTAATGGCAATCTCATTGTAAAAAAAAAACTGACTAAACGAGCTTGAAGCAAATACTCTATATAAATTGATACCAATAATTCCATATTATATTATATTATATTTTTAAATGTAAAATGTATAAGAATGGCAAAGTTTCTGTGACAGTTTCTGTAGACATTTTTAATTGCATTTAGTTATGCCTTCCAAAGAAGTAACAGATATTGCCTACATGTCATCTTCTTGGCAGCACATCTGAATATCATTCTGTTAGTTTTGATTTCATCATAGTTCCCTGAAACTGATTGTGTCCTGTATGAGGCTAAATCTAGCTAGTGATTTACTTTGGCAAGTAATTGGGATAATCTGTCCGCTAAATGCCCAACGCTTCGGACATGCCTTTAAAAAACAGTGAGGTGGCTGTCTGCCATTTTACTTCTGGACAGTAGCTTCTACAAGACTGTTGACTATGTGCTTGAAGTGCTGAGTAAGTTTGTTTTTAGACAAATGAGTGGCCTACCATGTATTTATAGAGCAGCAAGTGGTGAGTGAAGTGATTTATTACTCTAACACCTTATTCAATCAGCACAACAGTTATTTTGGCAGACTCTGGCCTGTTGTTGACCTGTTTGTTCAAGGACAAGGTAACAATGGCCACATGATTAAATTAATCATTTTGCTAACTCAAAATTACCCATTTTCTTTTTCTGTGTTTGAAAACAGAGCTAGTTCACTGCATAAAATAGTACTCCACTGCAAAACAATAAAACAATTGTTCTTGGATAGTGATCATGCATCATTATTTGCCAGACTCACTAAAAACCAGAGGTTTTTTGACAAAGAGTACTTTAAAAACAGCCATAGAAACATATATCAGTGCGACTAAAGGAGTTATTTTTTCTGTTCTTTCTTTCTCTGTCCTTCTCCCTCTATCACATAAACTGTCATTTTTTGACACTGTTTCAAACTATAAAATCTCTAAACACATTTCTATACAATCACATCATTCACAAAGTTTGTTTCCCATTAATTTTGTTTTCTTCTAGCTCTGTATAGTGAAGCCAGAACACACTAAATGCTGGATTTGCTGATAAAAAAGAAGTTAATTTAGGTTTGTGTATTCTTTGATCAAAATCGCTTGTCTTATCTCTGCCAAACATATATTAAATTCAGCAGATAACCTAAAAATGTAGAATAGAGACAGATTATCTGGAGGCACACAACATTAAGAAGGGGAAAACCTAGAGGACACATTTCTAAAAGAAAACGGTTATAATTTTAACTGTTATACTGCCCTCTGTTGGTCATGGTGTGGTTGCACACACTATTTGCAAAATATGCCAGTTACAGCATGGCAGGGAACACTTTAGCATAGATTTTTGAGTACATTGTAGTTTATTCTGTCCCACAACACTAGCTGACCCTTGTGAAAGATAATAGAGGGATAGAAAAATGTTACATTTATCATAATTTACATAACTGTATAACCTGTGTCTGTCTTCTGTGGAACATTAAAGATATCTTAAGAAATAACTCTCTTTTTTCATTAAATGGAAGACAGTGGTTAGTTATGTTCTTCATAAATATTTAAACGTATAATCTTGTAAAACAACATTTAAAACCACTGGCAATATTGCGTAGATCAGGTCTTTTTAAAAACCTTTGAGAAATAACAAATATTAACTAAAATTCCTTAGGGGAAATCAAAGTAGAAAAAATAGAGGCACAGGAAAATTCGGATAGTCCAAAATGACAACGGAATGTGAGAAAAATGAGAGATACGTTTATATTGTCTTGGTTTATTGGCACAGGGGCAATCTAGAAAACATCTAGAAACATCTAGAAATAAGTTAAGTCAATTGACATCAGGTCTGTAACATGATTAGCTATAAAAGGAATGTTTAGAGAGGAAAAGTCTTCAGAAGTAAAGATGTGCAGAGGCTCTCCAATCTGTGAAAGAGTGAGTAAAAAGTTTGTGGATTGTTAAAAATCGTTCCTCAATGTCAAATTGCAAAGTGCTTTGCAAATCTCATCATCTACATTGTATAATATCAATACAAAGATTTAGAAAAACTGGAGAAATTTCGGCATCATTAATGTATCTTTAATACACAAACTCTTCAGCAGCTGGAAACCTACTGCATGTTAGGTAAGAATGGGACCAAATTCCCACACCAGAAACTCATAACCTATATGCCAAGACGTCTTCAAACTGTTTAAAAAGAAGAGGAGCTGCTACACAATGGTAAACATGCACCGTCCCAACTATTTTGAGATCTGTAGCTGGTATCAAATTTGAAATGAGCTAATTTTGTGCTTAAATTGCTAAATTTCTCAGGTTTAACATTTTTGTTCTCCATGTTCTATTGTGAATAAAATATTGGCTTGTGATTTGAATCAAAATCAATCAAAATTGCAAAAACTCTGAGCACTGTATGTGATGTTGTTGCGATCGTCTAAATCTTTAAAGGAGACAAATATGAGACCACTGCAATCTTTAGTTTAGGAGAAAGTCTTAAGTGGTGTTGGTATGTGGTGTTGATGAGAACCTTGTTGTTGTTTTTTTTTGGAGGACTTTTGTGGAGTCAAATGAGAGAACTCCCGATAGAGTCTTTTAGAAGAAAAATCTAAGCACAGTGAGGAGATCTCTGTTATAGATTAAAGACAAATGTAAACCAAATATGTGAAATCTGAGCATAATGTCTAATCTCTTTCAAAACTTTGAGACCATTGTGAGAGTGGTAGAATTTATGTCTCAGGAGACAAGTGTGAGAAGCAGGAGATCCAAGCAAAAGTCTCCATTTGTTGTAAAAGTTCACTAATTTCTGTCTAGGAGAGATTTTGAGATATTAAAGAGTTCTCACTTTAGATTTTTCTTTCTTTATGGGCTGTTCAAGAATCAATTCACTAAGGGTTTTATCATGCACATCTATTTCATCACGCACAAACTGCTATGCGCTATGTGTTCTGACACCCCTCTTTCATGACCAGTGTTAAGTTTTTAGCAATTTGAGTTAAAGTTGCTGTTCTGTGTAATTGGACAAGAAGAGCTATAGCTTTCACTTCCAACGTGCATCAGCAAGTCTGTGCCCATGACCCTGATGCTGGTTCAGTGGTTGCCCTTCCTTGCTCTAACCCAGTTCTCTATTTGGCCCTTATCAAAGTCAGATCTTTTCACTTACCCATTTCTCCTGCTTCCTTCATATGGAATTCAAGAACTGACTGTTTTTTTTTTTACATTTAGAAAATGTACATTTGGAGGGAAGACAGGACACAAAAAGGGTTGCTCAAAAAGCACTGGCTCTGACAAGAACTGACAGAGCCTGTTTTCTCTTTTAAGATGTTTAATGAATTAATGGTTTAAGTAAACCTGAGTTACCTTAAGCTGCCAAGTATCTATGGAAGTTGGAAATAAAAAAATCATGTCATGATGTTTAAAATATTTTAATAAAAAACAAATACTGATTCATTTACACATGGATTTGTTGAAATAACACTTTTTAAATGCAAATGTAAATGAATACGCATCTTTAACTTGAGAGATGCTGCAGGAAGACTGGAAATGATTCACGGTCCATCACCACTACTCCATCTTGACCCTCTGGATTTTCCAAGCATTGAACAGAAGCCTGAAAGACATTTACATTGGTTTGTAAAAAAACATGTTGCTCCTAACCATATTTACAGTTTTTCCCAATTGTTTACACACAATTACTTGTACTTGAGACACAATGACTGCAACGTGTAACTGATGCACCCACCGCCTGAACCATTTCTGCTAAACTACAAGCACAATTCCTGCTTTACACTCAAATTGCAGGTTTAAAACACACTTTTTAAAAAACACTACACACAATTCTCTGCATTTGGCACAATTTTCATGAAGAAAATCTCTTGTTTTCACGAGGAACACACTGTCATTCAAAATTGTAAATTCAGTTGCCCTACTTTGCATCATAAAATTGTCTATTTATTTAAAAGTAAATTCTGCCCTACGTTCCTTTTTAAGAAAATGGTCTGTGACCCTGTCGTACCAACTAGGCGTCTTTTCCAGTGACTGAATGACATATTAAAACTCTGTAAAAGTGAAACAAGGAATGTGGTGTATAATTGTGTAAAAAGTATGATGAAAATCAAGCAATTTCGCCAAGCAAATACGGTTTTTATTACGACTGAACTTGAGAAATCCGCGATGGGACTGAGAGCGAAGTTTCAGCGATTCCTTATAGTAAAAAAATGCTGTCAGTCAAAAGGAGACGCAATCTTTCGACAGACCCTCCAATCATCAAGCAGAAGCTCTGAGTCCAGGCCCGCCCACTCCTCATTTGCTCCTCATTCACCCCCAGAGACGCTGAGCGTCCGTGGGCGGGACATAATAGCAGCGTTTATCCAATGACAGTCTAGTTTCAAAGCACTGAAAAAAAAAACGTTCAAAGCAGCAGCATTGAAGTTAATGGACGCTGGGCTTCAACGGGGAAATGCACTGTGATGCTACGGGAATGTATGAGAAGAAAATCAAGTCAGCCGACCGGCTATATCCAACTGATTCTGAACGAACTCGTCTTTGAGATTTTCTAACGCATTTTTAGTAAATAAAATGTTAATACAATAGTACATAATTTGACCATTAACTTTGTGACATTATAGAGGAAGCTGAGCTTCCCTTGCAGTCTTAAAGAAATCGCCACTGCACTGTATACATTGTTTTTGTGGGAAAAATACAGTCAAATATATTTGGTACCATGTATTTGTGTGTTTTGTATAAAAACAATATTCTGAAATATTTTACAATGCATTATATAGGCCTATGTACTGTCTTAAGTAAGTGGTAACACTGAACAAAAAAAGGCTTACAGTAAGTCATTATGAGGAATGAGGAAGAAGTGGTCATAGTGTTTTACATTAAGCACATCAGTGTTCAACTGGTTCTTATAAATGTCTATTCATGTGATGGACTGTGTGTCATTTGAAAACAAAATACCATTTTGAGAAGAAATTACATTGTAGGGTTTTGAAGGGTTTTGCCCATTGTGTGTGTGTTTTTTTATTTGTGTGTAGAGTTCTGGCAATATGAGGCATGCTTTCAGAAAATATGTGTAAACAATTGGGAAAAACTGTAATAGTTGCCAATCACTTTTTTACACATCTGACCATCACAGCATTACTACTATTACTACTAACTGTAATCTCAGATCAAGCTTCTAATTCCTTTAAATCACATAAAAGCAAAGCAGCATTACACATTACAAATAACCAATTATGATCAATGTGAGCAATGTCAGTCTGAATGAATTATCATAACATACGTTTGGTCCACCGTTGTTTTGGAAATGATTGGGAAATGATTCTGACTCAAACACCACTATTCCCTCTTCACCGTCTGGATTCTCCAGGCATTGAACAGAAATCTGAAATATATTACACATTGCAAAACTTAAACTACATCTTACAATATTTACTTAATTTAAATACAGTTAATGTGAATATGTGAGTTTTTGTAAGTTTTTAAGCACTTAAAACCATGCTATGAGTATAATGTGGCCAAATTGTTATATATCATGCCAAAACTGTTAACTGCTTATGACAGTATTCACAATAGAGCATGATCACAATATTCCTAATATAACAAAAGCAAAATCAGGTTATGACTTACGTTTGGTTGAATGATGGAATGGAAAAAAATGTGAAATGATTCAGAGTCAAACACCACTTGTCCATCTCGACCATCACGGTTGTCAGAACACTGAATAGGATACTAAAACACAATAAATTGGATATTATGCGAAATTAGTGCTGCCAAATGATTAAGCGCGATTAATTGCATGAAAAATAAAAGTTTTTGTTTATGTAATATATGTATGTTTAGCCTACTGTGCATATTTATTCTGTATATATAAATACACACACACACACACAGTATATATTTTGACAATATTTACATGTATTATTATGTAATATTTACAACTTATTTAAAGATGTTTAATGAATAAAAGGTTAATAAACCTGACTACCTTAAGCTGCTGAGTATCGACAACAGCGGAACACAATTCCACGTCTTTCAAGCAGCAAAAATTACAGCATGTGTTCCCCTAATGTAAAAAATATCATGATGCATACAAATAAAATGTTATGCCAAAAATACAAAGAACAAAAGATACCCTTTATCAAACCGAGTTCTGTGATTTTAACGAATTCCTGTTTAATGAAAAAGACTGGTTATTCATTTTTATTAAAACCTTTACTTCACAATCTTTACGTTACAGGGAAGGGGAAAGGTACCGATCATAAAACTGCTTCGTCACTTGCTAGCACAAAGCACTGCTAGAGCCTCTGTACAAACGTTTCAATTATAGAAAGATGTTTTTAAACGTAATTAAATTGTAGTTAACAATATTATAAACTAGAATATAAATGATAGTTTACAATAACTATTGAAGATAAACAATTACATTTTTTTTTGCCACTAGCATGTTCCTCTCCAATTTAAATTTCCGGTCAGGCATCTAGGCCAGATCTACCACAACAATCTTTTTTGGTTTGTAAACCTTTGATAGCTATAGGTAATTGCAAACTTATTTTTAGATTACATACCATTGAAATGTCTTGTAGGTATGTTGCTGTTCTTGATTTTGATTTGATTTGATCTTTGTAACAATACGATAAGCACGTTTTAACGCAAGCCCTCGATTGTTAGGTAGATCTGTTACGTAGTGTAACACATTCATTCTGATTGGTGGAAAAAATAAGACATCGAAATGAAATGCATAAATATATAAGAACTATAAATTAATGTGATATTGATACATTTTGCAGCAACATACATAAGATGTTGACACATTATAAAAACAATGATTAATAATATGAACAAAGATTATTATATTACATATAATGCTTGATAGATCAGTATATCAGAATAATAAAACTAATTAAATACTTTAGTATTTGAACACTTTGTACATATGTCACTTAAGTGACTAAACAATTTGAGCATTGTATTCATTGTTTTAGTATTTGATATGAAATAAATATATATATATATATATATATATATATATATATGTGAATATTTTTGATTGTTTGATTGATTAGTATTCTTGTTCTTTCTTTAGTATAAATGTCCTTTAGCTCTACCTTTCGACTTATAACGCAAAAACATTTATTTATTTTCAAAATAAAAGCAAGCAATTTTTAGGTTACTTTTTATTTAACATCATATTTGATGTCTACTGTTGCTAATTATTTAGGTTTACTGTTTGAAGTTGTTATTGGAGTTATTTTACGTTATTAAAAGTTTTTGCCACACAAAAATGCAAAAGAATCTGATAGTCATTCACAACAAAAAGTTCATAACCTTTTTGTCCCTGGGTTCAGCATGGTTAAATAAAGTCTTAAAAGTGTCATCCATACATCCAACTGCTCCAAGATGAAATTAAAAATCCATAATGCCAAATGGTAAAGTATACTTCCACAGGTAAGTGCTGACTCTGAATGAACAACTCTGGAAAATAATGCTCACACCTTAATGACTTCTGCTTTAAAATGTGAAAAGACTTCATATTTTTCATATTTAATGACGTAATTCCTTACAAAAGAAGAGTTGACAGGCCAAGCTGGAATGCATTGAGGAATGCATTGCAAGGTATACCAGTATAAGAAACAATCCAGGCGGGGCAAGGCAAAGTTAAGTCAAATGAATTGCAAGTTAAGAACATACAAGGGAGGACATCAAATATTTACATGTATATCTTCAGTAACAGCAGTAACCCCTTAGTTGGGATCATGGTCATTTGATCTTGCTTTAATCAAGATAAACCTCTGTAAAAAGTGGATTTTGTAAAAAAAATAGATCCATTAGATTTTAAAATTACAATTAAAAAATTATGGAATTTCTTGCAGTGGGAGTGGTGGGGAATGTGTTAAATTCAAAGCTCAAAATAGTGCTGCAGCCAATGACATCAAACCAAAGACTAATTTTCCTATTCGTCAGAGCCATTTTCCTATGCGCTTTTCAATATATGTAAAACAAGGTCTGTAGTGAATATCTTCTGATGATACTTGGACGTTTTGCACTAAAACCTGAATTACACACACCTACAATATACTGAAAATACAAAATTTGAAGTAATTAGACTTATTTTTTAAAAAACGTGTTTATAGTGAAAACATAAGGAGTTTGAGTTTGTGCAGTTTACATTGTACAGCACCCAAGCATTATCAATTTATGTTAACCACAGTCCTTGTTTTACTTAAAATAATAACAAACAAAGCATTGCAAAATCCCATAGGACAATCTGAAGGGAACCATATCAATTTAGTCTTTACAAGGAAAAAAGCTGGGAAAAAAAGCTGTATAGCAAGTATAGCATACAATGTTTTTTAAATAATATATTTGATTGGACCTACAAACTATTTAAGTAACATGAAAAACCAACCTTTGCTCTTTTGTCTCGTCACAAGGGTCAGTGTGACTGGGCAGTTATCAGTATAGGAGTAAAAGCAAAAGCTTGTCACACATATGGCAAGTTCAACTAGTGCAAAGCCAAAAGCACGGGACAGTAAACTATAATCTCTACCATGGTGAAAAGGAGGCGAAATGGGTCCCGTGCTAATGGTTGTGCTGGTCGAGGAGGGGTTCAGGCACAACAACAGCACCAGCAACGCAAACGGCCACCAATTAAGGTTGGTTTGAACAACTAACAATTTTAGAATTTGATTATGCAGCATCTTGGCTCTGCCCTTTTAAAAAATATCATATATTAAGAAAACGGTAACATTTTATAATAAGGTGTCATTTATTAACATGAACATTATTGTATTAACTGACATAAACAAACAATGCATTTAATACACTATTTATTAATCTTTGTTAATGTTAGCCAATGTAAATACAGTTGTTACTGTTGAATACTGTTTATTCATGTTAGTTCACAGTGTTAGTTAACTAATGTTAACAAACACATCTTGTGATTTTAATAATGCATTAGTAAAAGCTGAAATTGAAAAAAACATGAAATAAGATCCTGTAGAACATTGTAAGTTCATGTTTGATAATGTTAACTAATTAACCTTTATGTAAAGTGTTAGCTAGAAAACTATCACAATGTAATTACAGTGATATATGTAAAGTTTATATTAAGAAATCGAAAAATATGCATATCTCTACAGAACCATTCCAACCAAAGATTTGCATGAATATGATCTAGAGTTGTTTAATCACCTGAATGCTTTAAGATGTATTGAAAACCAACTGGATGGAAATGATATGAAATTAAAAGAAAAACACATGGCTTTCCATCATTATTTCTCGTACATGGACCTCTGGAGATCAGGGTTATCTGAGGGCAAGGTACAGATTTCCTCTACTGCAGTCACAGCGATTATTATTTGTTTTATATGCAACTCCAATTTCATATCCACCACTAGAGTTATCAAGCAGTGGTGTGGTGCGATTATAACTTATATATCTGTCCTTCATTGGCCCTCTGAGGGCTTCCCTCCTGAACAGCTGATGGTTCAAAGGGCAATTACAACATCGTAGATTATTGGGAGTTCATGCACACTCATTCATGCATGTTTATCAAACACCAGCACATTTACAGAGTGCTTATGTTCATTCTATCTTATCACACGTCAGATAGAAGATAACTGAAAAAAACATTAAAACTAAACCTTGTTCAAGGATGTACCAAAAACGTCATTGTACCTTTTGCAATACATTTTTTATGCAGCATTTCATTAATTAGATCTGATTACTGCAATTTTCGTAAATTCAGAAAACTTCACCTGTATCATTCCACAAAACACCAGTTGTTCACAGTGTACATGATGCCAATCAATTCTTATTATACATCATAACTAATATTTCTCTTACAGGCTCTTAGAGAACCAGCCATCTTTGCTAAACAATCAGGCAGCACCTCGGACACCCCACATGACAAAGTAACTTTAGCGCAGGCTCGCCGTGGCACTCCAGGTAAGAGAAACAGAGAAGTGTAACTCCAAGAATTTGGTGAATCCAAAGTGAAAATATATTTGTTTTGATTTTGTGCAGCTCATCGACCCGTACGAGTGTATGCCGATGGAATCTTTGATCTCTTTCATTCAGGCCATGCCCGGGCTCTGATGCAGGCCAAAAATTTGTTCCCAAACACACAACTGATTGTTGGCGGTGAGTCAAACTAGCACATGTACATTCTTATCCAGTTTTGCAACAAACCATACACACCTCCAAAAGTGTCCAAAATTGTAAAAAAATCGTATGTGTGTATGGCTTTTTTTTGCATTATTTTAAATCATGTCTGAGGAATGCTAGATACCTTGTGTGTATCTCTGTCAGTATGCAGTGATGCCCTGACGCACAAGTATAAAGGCTACACAGTGATGACAGAAGATGAACGTTATGAGGCCCTTATACACTGTCGTTATGTGGATGAGGTGGTCCGTGATGCTCCCTGGACACTCACTTCTGAATTCCTGAAAACACACAGGGTAAATTCTCATATAGTTAATTGTAATATATATATATATATATATATATATACACACACACACACATACATATGGGTAGTTGACAAATCAATGTCAGAAAAAAAAAACATTTATTCGTTTTCTTTTCTTAAACTTTCAAAATAATAAAAATTGCAAATGACATAAACAACAGAACAGCTCATATTAAATTTAATTTGGAGAGAAAAAAAGAGGGTTAGGCAATAGAGAAGATCATCCAGTAACCAAAAATGAATCCCTGTTTCATATCTATTTTTTCTGTTGTCCTTAGATTGACTTTGTGGCACATGATGATATCCCATACACCTCTGCTGGATCTGAAGATGTCTATAAACATATCAAAGAAGCAGGTAAGGACTGTAATAGCATGCAATAGTAAACATTTACAGAACAGAGTCAAAGGCTCAGTTGTAAATACGAATTTCTGTTTGTAAGGAATGTTTGTGGCTACTCAAAGAACGGAGGGGATCTCAACCTCTGATCTCATCACACGTATTGTTCGAGACTATGATGTCTATGTCAGGCGTAACCTGCAGAGAGGATATACAGCACGGGAACTCAATGTTGGCTTCATCAAAGTAAGAAAGAAACTGTATGGGTTCAATAAACTTGGAAAATAATTAAAACTGCATTAGGTACTGTTGCACTCTTAAAAGAAAAAACTGTGACTATTAAGAACCTTTTCACCACTTAAAGGTTTCCATGAAAGTCAAATGTTCTTCATGGAACCATGCAAATAAAGAACCTTTACTTTTAAGAGTGTTTGGTTGGAGCACATCCCCAGCTCACATTTGGTTTTGTGATACAAAGAATAGTTGTCAGGACATTTAAAAAATGGCTCTCTGGTATGGTACAAGGAAGAGGAAATTAAAAGACATAATTTACATTTTTAGGTGAAATCTGTTTTTACCGACAGGAGAAGAAGTATCGTCTACAAGAGCAGGTGGACAGAATGAAGGAGACAGTGAGGACAGTGGAGGAGAAGTCCAAACATTTAGTGCACCGTGTTGAAGAGAAGAGCCACGACCTTATCTACAAATGGGAAGAGAAATCTCGCGAGTTCATCAGAAACTTCCTGGAGTTGTTTGGTCCAGATAAAGCCTGGGTAAATGAAGGGCGTAACCAAAGATAAGGCATTACACGTACCATATTATTTTGCATATCAAATTGATTTTGAGATGTTCTTTTATATTCTACAGCTCATGATCCAGGAGAGGAGTGGCCGTGTTCTCCAGGCTCTGTCTCCCTATCAGTCTCCAAGTACATCGCCAAGCTCAAGTCCCACCAGAGGGCGTTCTCCATCACCCGTCACCCACTGGCCCCTGTTACGCCTCCGTTCACCACCACCTAAAGGAGTCTCTGTCAGCAGCAGTGAGGGTGATGAGGGAGAAATGTAGATGGATGCTGACTCTCCGACTTCCTACATGTTTGCGAAGACACCTTCTTGTTCTGTATTTTAAGCATAATACAGAACTACAAATTCATGCTGCTCAAAGTCTAAACTGACATCATAATTCTGTAGTACATTTTTTTTAAACAGCCAAAATTAAATTTTATTAGCACAAAAACACAAAAGCGAACACCTCATAACTTGTATTTCAACTTAATGGCCTGTTTCATACCAAAAAAAGAAAATATCGCTAATTATATTCACACCAAATGCATGACAACTTTATTACAAGTGTGCTGCTTTCTGTTTTTGTTGTTACAGCTGTGATGTGAACTTCCCTGTGCTCATAGAATTATGATGATTATTAAAGCTTAATAGTTATTGTTGTAGTAATTGCCGTTGTTGTGAACAAATAAACATATTTACGTGTATTTTATAAAACACTATGTATTTTGATTGAAATTTAGACAGCATGAAACAATCACATAAGGAACATAAAATAAAAATTACCAGAGGTGGACAATAGTGAAGTACATTTACTTGAGTATTGTACTTGAGTACACTTTTTGAGTATCTGTACTTTACTTCAGTTTTATTGTTTTCTGGAAACTTACGACTTTAACTTCACTACATTTGAAACACAAATATCGTATTTTTCACTCCACTACATTTCTACCAATGTCCTCAAAGTAGAAAGTCGTTTGTAAGTTAAAGCTTTAAAGACAGTGGGTGATTTCTTTTTCTCTAAATGTGATTGGTATCATTGATTTTTTTGTAAACAAACAGTGTTGTCTACACGTAAAGCCATGTTGCTGTTGTGTAGTTGAGTTAGCAGGTTGAATTTTTTCATAAAAAAATTTTCTGATTAAAGAAATGTATTTAAATGCGGATGAATGAATACACTTTGATGTGTACACACTGCTACAGCGGTGTAAGAACACTACCATGCTGTTTTGGGATGGTGGGTAGGAGTGGTAAATAAAGAAAATTACTATGACTGTCCCAAAGTCATTTTTTCCAAAGGATGTTCAGTTGTTTAATTTCTAATGTAGTTAAAAAAACATTTTTAAAGCTCTTTACATAGATATCCAGCAGGTTGCTTCAAAGGCATAAGGTTTTTCTAGTATAACATACAACAATGCACCGATAATAAAACTAGGCACTGGCAGGAAAGTTACTCATAATACTTAAGTACGTTTAAAAGTAAGTATTTCTGTACTTTCATTTAAGTAAAATTTTGTGTTTACAACTTTCACTTGTAATGGAGAAATATTTAACCAGCAGTATCTGTATTTATACTCAAGTAATGGATTTGTGTACTTTGTCCGCCTCTGCGAATTACCTATTTAATATTATGCTAACATTTTTCTTGCCAGTTTTCAGACTGATGAATGGAAGCAGACAATGACATATACAGTACAAATACAGAAATATTTTGAAACTATATAAAAAAAATGACATTATAAAAAACTACATTGAGAGGCATGTTTGAAACATTGCTTTCAATACAAATATGCAACACAATGTTATTGAGACATGAAGAGTTCATTTGCAAAAACAGATAACTCCGTTTTTAATAATTTTCAGAAATCGTGTTTTTTTCATTGTGCATTCAAATGAATCTAAATCAAACCATAGTTGGGTTATTTTGGCTAGGTTAAAATAACTAGAAAGAAAAAACAGCTAACATGATAAAACATAATAACATAATAAAAAAATCTGTTATCTGTTTGTGCAAATAAACTCTTTATATTATCCCAGTCACATGAGTCACTTTCTATTACAAATGAGCATTTGCATTATGCGTAATGGAAATTGAAATAACGAAAATCTGTTTTATCTGTATCTTTTTTATAATAAATTACATTCGTAATAATTCACACATCCATTCAAATTTGGAGTTGCAAAGATTTTTTCCAAAAACTTAAACAAGTGATAGGCATAATGGTCTATTTCATCACAAATGATGTTGCTATACTAATTTCCAGAGGAGCATGCACAGGTAATTATTCGCTTGATCAGTATCAATCAATCATCTCATTAGACAATGAGATCAATCACCCTATCAGATCCAAGCAACTCCCTATAAAAAGCCAAAACTCCTTCCCTCAGTATCTCGATCTTAGCTTCCCGCCTCCTCCCCTTCTCCTCTATATCTTATTTCCCCGGGGAACACTCAGGGCTCGGATCGGGCCATCCGCCCCTCTTCACTTTTCCACAAGCCCGCCAGGGTTGATAACCCAAGTAATCTTCGGAGTCTTCTCCTCGGCCAGCACGCCAAATTCGCTACTTATTTATGTATTTATTAATTACCAGTAAGTTCGAACTCATAAAATACATTAAGCATACGAAAGCAAACTTAAAGTGTCAAATATTCTGGATTTTAAAAATTGACCTTTCATACAGTGTGTAACACAGCTCTAAGCGAATACACACATCCTGAAAAGTTTGAAATCTGTTGTCTCTCTCTGTTGTTATTGTCTCTCAAAAAATATTGAATTATTGAAACAAGTCATTTTCATAATAAATCCCAAGCCACTTCACTCCACTGATTAGCAGTTTACTGATTACATTGATCACCGCATGGTTGTCTGTGAGTGACATCACCTCCCAATACAAACACACCCCTAGTATTGTCCTGCCCCTTCGCACTCATTGACAGCATTGATGTAGACATCAGAAATTCAAATGCAAAAGTAAATGTGATTCCATTTAAGTTTTGGCGGGTTACATGCACAAAAGAAAATGAAAAAGCAAATGTGGTAATTAATATTGCTATTTAAATATGACAGGCTCATACCTGGTAAGAGAAAAGAAATATATGGATTTTGCCCTCACTGTGTGTTCGTGAAAGCGAAAATTCAAACTAATGCAAGATTTGCAATTGCATTTGGATTGTCACAATTAATGTGCCCACATGTGGAATACAATTTGCAATACCTTTTTAAAAAGTCCAGTATATTCTTCCATACAGGTCTTTGGTCTGAATGTTAACACTAATTCATTCTTTGCCACTAGGTGTAGCTTTAGGAGAGTTCAAACAGCGTAAACACTGTATACAAAGAAGCACTGCACTCACAAAAGCTGCTTTATCAGGCATGATGACAAAAAAAATTAGACCAACCGGACCGATTAGCATCCCGTGAAGGAGGGGTTTGGAAAAATATATTGTTGAGCGAATCGTTTGGGAGTTGCTGAGCAAGTAAGGTAAAAATACACACATATTATAAGACAGTGAAAGTTTTTTTTAAAATAAAAATAATAGGGGCACTTTAAAAAAAGGGTACAACATGGTACATCATAGACTACTAACAAGCTACTGTATTTATTATACTCCATGTAACATTCTTCCAATATTTGCCACACTCTAATGTAAAACTATTATTTTTAGACAGAAGTAAGCAAGTCCTATAAAAGCTTAGAATATACAGTCAGGCCCAAAAATATTTGGACAGTGACACAATCTTCATGATTTGGGCTCTGCATGCTACCACATTGGA
>JAUMHI010000025.1:5532856-5555169 GCA_032359435.1 Enteromius unitaeniatus
AGTTTGTTTGGCATCTCGAAGCGAGATTCCTATTTGTCGGTCTCGACGTGACGTCGAAGTGACCGACTGAAAGGGAAACTTATATATTCTCACTTATAATTAGGTTCAATGTGTTAAAGAAATAGCTCACCCAAAAATAAATGTGCTCACCCTCATGCATTCCAAACCTGTATACATTTACATTTTTGAGTGAACTATCCTTTTAACTTAAGATACAATGTGAACAATGAAAAATTATTTTAAAGCATTTACTTTTATCTAAGTTGACTGTAATATGTACATATACTAATATTTGTATTTAAATAATAAGTGAATGTTTTTTGCAAAATAACATTATTTCGAGAGGAATAATGAGCACACACAGCTGGCAGCCCCTTGTTCATTCGCACCCAATCAAATCATTTCCCCTTCACTATAAACTATAAACTATATTCCCCTTCATTTCCCCTCTTCCCGCTTTTGTGCATCCCTCCTCCACCCCTTCTCCTCAGTTTTCCATTTAGTTCACGACTTTCCAGGGGGGCAGATGGTGAACGAGCCGAACGCCAAACTCTTGCCCACGCTAGGGTTCTATCTATTAGGGTTCGGAGTTCGCCGTTCTCCCGGCTCGCTCCCCAGACAGCTTGCCAAATTTGCTCATTATTCATTATGAGGAAAGCGTGAACTTTTGAAATTAGCATAAGCTGTGTTATGTATTAAGAATCATTATCAGTGTTATTTTAGTATCATTTAGCAACTATTATTATTTTATAGTAATAATTGAAATTAGTTTTTATATTTTAAATGTTAATAAAAAATACCCAATTTTGCATTTTTCATTTTCATTTGTCTTTTTAATGTCAATATAGTTTTAATAAATTTTTATTTCTGTTTTAGTTTTAGTTATTTTAGTAAATATATTTAAGCAAAAAAAATTATAGCAAATTCAAATGTCTTTGCAACAAGCTGAAATAAAGTTAATAATTTATGATTTGTTTAAAATGTATTTATTTCAAACAACAATTGTTTATGGTTTAATATTCTTAATTAGTTTTAGCTATACTATAACAATCTCGATAATTATTAGTTATATTCATACTTGCCCCTCTTTTGATGAAAGTACAAAGAAATACACCTTAAAAAATACAAAATGTATGAATAAATAATTTAGTTTTTTGAGTTTCCTTCTAACATAACAATTAAACAACTTGGAATTATTGCTTATTCATAAATTATAATAATTAAAATAATCTAGATTATTAAATACTATAAAAATGTTGTTATTGTTGTTTAATTTCTTCATTGTTTCTTGCCTTGAAGAGCTCAAACAGCATATGAAAAAGATGAGAGGGCACATAGACCACCTGTATTGGCTTCTTTGGAGCTTTGGCTGAGTGAAACAAGAAAGAAAGGCACAGATAGATTAAAAGAAAGTATAATTTTGATTTGATTAAGAACAATAAAACAAATAACAGTCTCACAGTTAAATTCCCTAATCTTCAGTTCAGGAGCTGTCATGTAGTACTGCTCACAAAGCATCTTTGCTGTCTCATACGCATCTGAGGTAAGAAATCAGACTCATCAGAACCATGTTTGTGTATCTGTGCATGATAAGGACTGCATCTTTATCTCACCTTTCACCACCTCAGAGACGTTGCACGCCGGGTCGATGCCTCCGATGTGTTTTGGTTGTGCAAGACAAGCAGCGTCACCAAACAAAAGAGCTGCAACAGAATGGAGAGCAGTTCTAAATGTTCTAAAAGGCATTACTTCCATCAGGTTTAATTCCTTAACATTTATCCAACATGAATGTGATGTCAACCTACTGTGTTGGTTGATGAGCATGCGAAAAGAAATGCGGTTGGTGTAGAAGCGGTCAAGAAAGTACTGCACATTGCTGCTGATGAAGGGGTCAAAACCAAACTTCTCTTTGTATTCGATGACACCCTGGGCCATAGTGGGCACCACATCATTGTGCCTGTTCCGAATCTTAATCAGGATCTCTAGGAAGCTGAAGCCCACAATAAGAAATTGTTTTGGGGTAAAAAAAGAATTTGGGTGAAAGTAATAGTTTATATTCACATGTATAAGGATAATAATTCACCCAAAAATTTGCTGAAAATGTACTAACCCTCACTCCATCAAAAAGTCAAAAAATTCACTTCACTTAACAAGTCTGTTCAGATGAGGAAACAAACTAACAACTTGAAGGTAAAGCAAATTTTCATTTTGAGGAGAATTATATCTTTAATTCTCATCCCTTTAAGCAAAATAAAAGAAAATTGTTTTAGACTTTCCTTTGTTTTTGTTGAAAAACAGGACATCATATTTCAAAAGGTTGCAGACTCACTCATTAAGGGTGCGGGGATCCTCTGGACTTCTTGTTTCGTACTCCAACAGCTCTTCAAAGCTCTGGCTGTACCTGATACCACAAAAAGATATGTATTAAAATATTAAAGTTTTCTATTATTTAGCATACAAAACATTTCTCTTTAACTTCCGCGCTAACTATGACTATTCTATTATTCCTCTTAGAACCACTAGCTGGTGAAAGTGAATCAACTTTTAAATCCAAACACTGCATGTGAAATTCAGCACAGCATGTTGGGATTGGCACTCTGATTAATGTAGATTATTAAATACTATACATTTTATAATTTTCACCAAGTAAAAATGTATTTAAGTCAGTTGTTTCTATCTTCTTCTGTAGTGTATCAAATCTGATCTCATCATAACCCAGTCTGAAGAAACAGAACAAACTGAGGCAACTTCTTCAAGAAACTAAAGCAACTAAATCAAGTGCACCTAGGGCAAAAACTGTTTTAAACACAAAAATAGTCACATTAAATGTTGATTTAATTTAGTTAATAGAAGATAATTGACAAAGGAAATCTATTTATCACACACACACATAAAAGGTTTTAAGCCAATTTAAATCTGGGTTGTGCTGTTCTGTTGTAAGTAAACTTAATAATTCCTAACTGCATCTACTTTCTGAATGAAGTGCTTTTGGTGTAGCACAGAAACAGACAGCATCTCCCTGAGATGGCTGCATCAGCACTACTGCAGTTACTGAAGCCATGCATTCTTTCTTTGTGCAACCACTTGGGCAGCATTATTCAAATACTCCCAAATAAATAAATGAATATATTAATCTTGATGTAGAGATGTGGAGGTGTGTTTAAATGAGGTGTTTTAGGGGGGTGTGGTCGAGCCTTAAAGGGGTCATACAAAGCCAATTTTCCACAAGCTAATATGATTCCTTAGGGTCTTAATGGAAAGTTTGTAATATTGTTTGTTTTAATTTTTTTTTTTAAAGAATACAACTATTTTTTGGAAAAAATACAACATTTTACTCAGACAAAAGAAACTACATTTATCTTGTATGTAAAGTATGTAAGGTACTGTCACAGTCACACCAGGTTCTGCCTTCACCCATTCACAACACTCACTCTTTCCGAGTTTAATCACCACCACTGGATCTAACCACCACCCCTATCACAAACAGTACAAAACCACACACCACACAGCACTCTCTGTCCGAGCTTGTTGCTGACAAGTGGACTCTTATTCGGCAAGACCGTTCAAAGCTATACTTACCTGTGAAACTTACCTTGTGATATTCCTTGTGTTCTCCACAATCTCTGTGTCTCCTTCTCAAGTGCTCCATCGATCCTGCAAGAAAGACATTCAAGTTCTTTCCTCAGTGATTATCCAGCAAACCGTTCATACAGTATACTGTTCTACTCGCCTCTAATATCTGCTACCATTCTGTTACGCCTCTGCTGCAATAAATAAATATACTTCTATCATACTTACCACTTTTGTGAAGTCAGATACTGAGCTATGCTTTGATTCAACCTGTCCATTTTTTTTTAACAAAATGTGTTTTACTTTGGACGTTGTAGAGTACATGTAGTAGCCATTTAGTTTTTTCTGTTGATGCTAGATGCCAATGGAACCTGCCTCAAGAGAATACAGTTATCTAAATATTTCAAATAATTTCCCTGAGAAATTGGAAGATTGTGTTGACATATCATTGTTGTGACAGGAAATATTAACATTAGGATTAAAACTATTCTAAACAATAAAAATTATCAGAGCTTGTTTGACAGTGGTGTCAACTCTGGTGGACTCTGCAGAGGTGAAATGTGGCAAGGGGGTCCTTTAGAGTGACAGCTGCCCCTGAAATTACCTGATTTTTGTTACATTTTAATGAATGTCTGACGGTGTTGACAAAAAGTGGGGACACAACTTTGAAACCTTAATGAATGGATGTGTCACTGAAAAACAACCTTGCTTTGAAAGGAGATATTATTAACTGTTGTTTTTTATTAACTTTTCAAAACAATTCAAAAACATTTTTAATGAATTTTAAAGCATAAAAATGATTGAACCCTTCTCTGTGGTCACACTGTTTTAGATGTTGTGTGAAGACAATAAATCATTGATTGTGTTAAATACATTCTATTATTAATTCCATATAACATTTAAAATTGAAAATATCTGCTACATAATACTTCTTTGTACGCACACATTTCTACAAAACAATCACTCAGAGCCCTATACACCAAAGCCACTCACTGTTTACTCACAGCTCACACTCATCATCACACCTGCCTTCCTCACCAGGACTCGACCAGTTTGACAGACGGCTGGGTCTGAAGTTTGGTGGGCAACAAGGTGACTTCCCTCATTGTATTGGCCAACCTCACTGCCAGTTCTTTCCTCAGAAACATGTAGGAGGTTTTTTCACATGCATTTTCCCTGCCTGGTTAAACAAGAGGCAAGAATTAGTTATTCTTTGTTTTCTGATGCTGAACCTGTTGAGTGTGCACTTCTACAGCAGAATTACAGCTATTGTATACGGTGAAAGATTAGAAAGACACAGAGAATGCATTATAATAGATAATGACCATAGCTTACAATTATCAATCAAGGGCACTAAAAAAGAATGTTACACCTAAAATATTATACACACTACCAGTCAAACCTATTATTATTATTATTATTATTTTCCATATTTTAGAATAATAATGAAGTAATTAAGAATTAATTAAACACAAATGGGAAATTATCCAGTGTAATTATGTATTAAATAAATGTATATGTTAATATATTATAATTCTATAGGCTATTTATATATATAGAGAAAGAGAGAGAGAGAGTGTGTGTGAGTGAGAGAGAGAGAAAGAGCGCTTTTATAAAGGTAATTCAGGTTATAATACATAATTATATATATTTTTACCTGGTAAGCTACTGTACGTTGGACATTAACAGAATCACACATGGGACACTTTAGAGTTAAGTGGTGTAATAATACATTTCTTCACACCAAAACCACATATTATCCTTTTGCAAAACTGAACCAAGTTCATTATGACACGGTGATATGTAATAGAGAGTCTATTTTTATTCAGTTGATGGCAGTGCCAACAGAGCTTTAGCTTTCACTTGACCTTAACATTCAAGGTTCTATAGTATAACTATTGCTTTTATTTAATTTGATTTAATCACGGGTGGGGTGATATAAAAAAAAAATAGTTAAACACAAAACAGTTTCAGCACGAGAAAAAGGTACATTAATAAAATATATTTAACATATCAGTAGCGGTTCTTTATCACAATATTTCATTAACGTTACTCACCAAAATCCAGAAATTGCTTGATTGACATCGGTGAGGGCGAGAACCTTGAATAATACTCGATTTTGTGCGTGACATCTTTCAGTAAGTAGTTAAACAGTTTCATGGTTGGGAAAAAAAAGTCTATCCACGACCGTAGAGCTCGAATACAGCGCTCACTCCTGGTGGACTGAACGTCGTATTTCGCTCAGCGGTTGTTGTTGAGCTTGCAAACCCTCATCACGTGACATGACAGCGCGTGCTATCACTTGTAGGGTCTATGACACTGGTTGCCAGATTAGAGATGGAATGTAATAACTGTAATAAGTACCTGGTTGAAGCTTCTATTTTGTGGGAAACTTTTATATGGTGTTCAATGCAATAGTTATTAATACGAGATCAATTAATACAAAAAATAAATCATACTTCATTAGTGACTTTCGAAATAGCCTGCGGTTAGAAACAGACAATGCTTAACTTACAGGATTTTAAAAAGCTTAATTCAAAAAATAAACATTTAAAACAACCTTTTCTGCATAAAATAGTTTTTAATACTAAGAGTTACTAATAAAGGAAATTGTATCTCTATATTGTAATTTAAATCATATGTGGATATGTTTTGTGTGTAATGTTAAAACTTAAGTGAAACATATTGGCTATATATGCATAAAATACATATTTAAGCCTATTAAATTAATCCCAAGACTACATAAGCAGTTACATTAGAGGTGATAGCTATAGGCAATCTCAGCTACTATTAATCACACAGTAGACAGTAATAAAACAATATTATTTGGAAAGCTGAGGTGTTAGTGAACATTTGAAATCAATAACATTCTCCTCTGTGATGTCTTATAGCAGCATAAATCAATCTAATTGCATGCTTTTTATTTTCATAAAAAAAGTGAACCCTTCAAAATGTCACTTTGTAACACACCCCCTCCCCAATTTTGTAATTTAAGAATTGTGGATATCTCAAATAGTTCCAGAATTGTTCCAGACATTTTGATCATATTTTGTGTTTGTCTTTATTTGTATCGTATTTTATTATTTATCTATTTGTTTATGTGTTTACTTATTTTTGGTTATCTCCAACTGATGCCTATGGAAAATATTCTCCTGTAATTGAGTTTAGTGTGACCTTCAGGTCAAATTGTGCTTGGTGATTCAATCACATGTTGCTCAATTCAATTTACATTAAGTTGTAAAGTAAATCAGAAATATTTCGGATTCTGTCAATAATCTAGTACAATAAATGTACTCGATTTTGCACCAGCAAGAATGTCACATGTAATTTTTCCATTAAGCTCTTTTCCATAGGAACATTTCTGCAAATCTTTTCCTATGGAAAAACAAATTAATCTGGAATGTCCTTAGTATTATTCACTTAAACTTCTCCAGTGCTCACATTTTAATGAATGACGTCTGTAATGACCCAAATGTTCAACAGCCTATTATTAAAGGAATCAAGAAAAATATGTTGTTGAAGTTACAGGACTATGGCAAGAATTCCATTAAACTATTTCAACGTATAATAACCAATAACAAACTATTACAAACAACCCTTCTCACAACTAAGCAAGATTTCACAATATCTCCATCTACAGGATGAAACTAAAAACTGAAAAAAGAGAGAATGTCCTATTTCACTCCATTTTTAAATTGTTGCTTGCTTTGCTTTATTTTTCACTTTATATTATTTTTACATATCTTATTTTAGCAAGTGAAACAAAAACGAAAGCCTGTCAACAGTAAAGTAGTCTACAAAGAAATATTCACGGATGTGTGCCGACTCATCTGCGTCAACCACAACAGATCTCAAGTTCATAAAACCAGTTTTGCCTGTCTGTCACATTTATGAGACAGCCCAGGCATGTTTTACATAGGTATGGATACTTGTTATGCCACATTATATTGTACAGTGAAGCAGAAGAAAAAGAAAGCAATGCTTTTCGGGTTTGGCTCTTTGACTGGGTTGTTATCTGGCCAGTGTGGGAATATATGAATTTGTTGATCAGCGTGTGGCTTAGAGCTATTTGTGGAAACCAAGCCTAATGTTACATGTTAATCAGCTAAGAAGCTCAGCACTCTACAACTGCAGTCTCTCATTCTCACCAGGATAAAAACACTGAACTACTCTCTTCTATACAAGACCAAACATTTCATAGCTGCAAAAGCAGAGAGCAATGTCAAAGATTTTGGAGCACATTGATTAGGCTACATTTATAACATGGACTGTTTGGGAATACATTGTTTTTTCATGCATAAATGGGCTTTGTTATTGTTATTAAGGACATGATCTATTTTAAGATTCCATGTCAATGACGATTCTGTAATAATTATTTCAGTTACTGCAAAAGAAGACAGCTAATTTCGAAAAGTTGATACTTGTTTTGTTCCCGCCCAGCTGGTTGTGAATGTCCGAATCATTCCCACGAATCGGTTCCTCTGAACAGGTTCAAAAGTGATTCAACGATTTTATTTTTTTAATATATATGCGTCTAAAAAATCCCAACAAAACCGCCAGCAGACGTATATGCAGATATATACGCATATGTACAAATACATTTTAGCACGTTTTAAGTTTATAAGCATATATATATATATATATATATATATATATATATATATATATATATTTCAATAAATAGGCTACTTTAAAAATAAAAAAGTGTCACGCCTGTCACAAAATCTAGTTGTATACTTCACATTTTCAACAGGAAGCACCTCAAGGACAAAATATTTCCCCACGCAGATTTCACAACATTTACAAGCAGAAACATGCTTGGTTTACAAGTGCCTTATGTGTATCGCTATGTTATTAGACAATATAGACCTTTTTTGGCCATGGACTGAAAGTGCCATATGGTGGCTATATCACTATATTATTAGACATCCGCCGTTTTTTGGCTACAGAATTTTGTTAATGTGACCGAATTATAACATTTCCACTAATCGGCTATTAAAGAAGGCTTGACCGATTCAGACCGATTCAACAGATTCATCCAAAAGATCCAATTCAAGGGAACGATTGATTCACAAGCCGAACAGCGCTGCTACACTTGCGTTAACAGCCGCTGTGCTGTTTGGATTGCAGTAGGAGAGTGTATAAAGAGAGAGGGAGGGAGAGAGATGAAAATCACTGCCCGGCCAAACGACAGACGCGCCACGCATGAAGAACTGTAACGGCCGAGGCGATACTGAAGGGCTGTCATTTCTCGAGTGCTAGCAGAGTGTGTCTATGTTGTAGTTTAGAGAGCTACCTACAACATTTCTCCCGTGTTTTCCACGAAGTGAAGGAGGTGAAAACTACCCGCCGCCATTTTTTGGAAGTGACTGACTGGGAGTGGAGAGTTAGCTGTAAACTGGCCACAGCTGATTTAGTTTATATTCCCTGTGAGTCATCACCTTCAACACTGTCAGCTCGGACGGCCTGGATACTATAAATACACCGACTCTTTTTCTCCAATATACGAGCTTCCGAATGTCCAAAGGAATAAACAAGAAGTGATTTTGTTTACACATTTCTCCTGAATTCTCACTTACTGTTCCTCCCAGGATAGCTGGTGTGGGCTAAGTTAGCCACATTAGCACGCTGAGGTTTTCTCCTGGAGTCCGCTCAAACCTGGCCTGGTGGACGGGTGAGTTCAACTACACCCTCAAACGAGCCGTTTATTTGTTCTTGTCAGGACCTTACCGATGTCTCGCTGCGTTTGTGTCGTTGTTTTCTCGTCGTAGGAAGTTGGCTAACGTTACACTAACTGGTTCGCTAATATGTGGCTAATATTGCTAAGTTGGGTTTGGTCTACAACTTTTGGCGTTGTTTAATCGTGTGACACAGAGAAACCAAACACTTAAAACATTTATTCTTTCTCGACTAGCTGTTGTCAGTCACGTTTGTGAGTTTTGCTGCTTATTTTGCTCGTGCCAGCATGCAGGGTTGACAAACTTGGTTTAGGGGGATGTTTGGTTTATTTTGTTAAATTAAATTTGACATTTGAGTGTCGAATGGACTCTAGTGTTTATATAACTAGCGAAATGTTTAAACTTAGCTAAGTTTTCTGCTTTTAAAGGATTAAACCAAGAGGTGAGGGAAAACATTAGGATTTTTGTTTTACGAATTGTAGCTTTTAAAGAAGAATTGTTCTTAATACGTCTGTATAAATCTCAACTAACCACATTGTTTTTACGACCACGTCCAGTGTCGCATATTATTGCGATGACACTCCCTCCCATTTTCACTGCACTGTTTTCAACAGCAGGCTTTAACTAAATAATAACACGCATTTAGGGTCTAGTAATTGTGACCTTCCTCGTTATATAAATTAAGCATCCACAGCTATGTTATGACAAGTAATCAGCTGATTAAAGCCCTGGTTTATCGAACTGGGTATTCCCTTGTTGTGAGCTGCATTCAGTGACGCGCGCCGCATTCCTCATCTCAGAGTGTTGACATTGCGTAACACACACTGGACTGGCCAGCAGCCCTTGTACTGTTCTTCATATCTATTTAAAGCATCATTCATGATCGTCACATGGCCTAAGAACGATAGAGTTCACTTATTAGCGTAGTTATCGCTATTTAATAGCTCACTTTCAAATAGCATCGTCTCGTTGCTGAAAGAAGCTCAGCCTGAATATCGATCGCCTATTGAGACTGGGAAGAGCAGCGCATTCTTTGTCAATGTGGATCTATCGGTGTGTAAACGAGATTCGATGTGCTTATGGAGTTTGGCAACCATTTGCATGTTAAAATGTCTTCAAATCCATTTACCATACTGATTGAATGATAAATATTTGTTTTGTAGTAGGCATGGGGAGATCTAGCCCTCTGGCCGCAGTTGAAATCTGGCTGGCCTCTGAAGTGCCCAGCGTTGCCGGATTGGATTGACGATTTCCAGCCAAAAAGCTCACAAATTCCCACCCAAAAACCAGCTAAATTTTTAGCTATCAATATAATGTGATGGAATGCAAGTCAAGATTCATAAATGGCATTTTTAACACTATAAAACAAAATTATGATGACAAAACAATATAAACATAATGCTAGATAAATCTGAGAACATAGATTAAAGAGAATTAGCCTACCAGATATGAAAAATTTGCAAGCAGCAGACACTGTCAAAAAGGCAATTAAAAAAATGGTGCCCTTGAAAAAACTGCAGCATTTTCAATGTCAACAGTCAGAATTTTACTGCAAAAAATATCCAATATAGTGATCGTGCACACACTATGACCGTCAAAACTATAATGCATTGATGCATACTGCATGATAGTCCCAACATAATAAATAAAAATATAACAATTTAATGCCCGTACCTTTCACACAGAACTAGGAAGTCTTTGACGTTTATATTGAACATTATACAAAACTTTGTACAGTCGAAAGTAATAAGTCCAGCAGATTTACATACTAATCTGAACCGTATGGAAAGAGACGGGTTATAGATTTTTTTTTTTTAACTGTGCTCTGATTTTAAGTTGCAGTGATAAGAGTCTTCGTGTCATCTCTCCCTCAGCAGGTGTAGTTCACGTTTTGAGTTAAAACTTTCTATACCATACTTATTTAGACATGATCACTATACAGTTCTACATCCTTTATCGTGCTAAACACCTGTCACTCCTGAATCATTAACTCTGGAAGCGGCTGCGACGTCAACATCAGCACCAGCAGTCTTTGCAGTGTGCCTGTGTTTAGTAACGTTGTGTGACTGGTTGGATGCGGCATGTACACTTGGGCTTGTATGTTAGCTAATTGGTCTATATTATTCATATGTTTGAAAACCTCCTAAATTTTGTCCACCCGCCAAAGCCAATATTTCCCCGCACAAACAAATTAAAAATTAAAAACCACCCAATCTGGCAACACTGAAAGTGCTCCTGTCTTGTCAGTCATCGCTGAAAGCTCGCGATTGGCTACGTCAGTTTGGGTTTGTCTTTTGAATAGCAACCTGCTAAAGCTGCTAGTGCTTAGCTATGTTTTCACCATCTTCCTCCCCTTTAAAGACAAGTACCTATACAAAAGTTTAAAGTAAAAAAAAAAGAAGCATATTATGGATACAGTTTTCTTTGTCTTAAAGGAGTTATACATAGCCAATTTTCCCACAAACTAATATTATTCTTTAGGGTCTTAATGGAAAGTTTAAAGTATAAGGTCTGCTCACACTGGTCAGTACTTTGGGTTAAGAAACAGAAGACGGCTTTGCTACGCCACTTTCTGAATAAAACTACTTTCCCCTGGACTTTAAACAAGCTTACTTATTTTATGTATTAGAGAAATCTAATACATATGATCCAAAGAATTCACCAAAGAATTATTCTGTTCCCCTAGGACCTGACAGTATGCTTTGCTTCATTCCACGTTTAAGCATGAGAAATAGTTCACATGTAGTTACTTATAGTTAGTAGAATGTCTAAATGGACTATCAAAATAAAACAATAGTCAAAATAAATTAAAGTCAAAACGATAGCAATGAACAAAAAAAGAACAATAATGAGTCTGAATATTTTCAGCCAGTATCTAGATATCTTGAATTCTTGGCTGGCATGTTTCAGTCTTTAAGTAGCTGGTGTTGTTTAATAAACACCATAGCACGTGTAAAAATCTGAATGGTTTGTAAACTAATATTTTTGCAAATACTATATAAATTCTTTGGTAACGCTTTCTATGAAGCCTGTATTTATAATACATTATAAGGGATTCCTAAGGCATTATTATTAAAACATAATGCATTATAAATAACTTTATTATAGATTGTATGTCATGAATGTTCATAAGAACAGTTTTATAATATTTACTTTTTTTGTGGTTATAGCTTTTAAGAGTGTGGTCATTTATAACACACAATGAACATGATTATAATGTATTGTATAGTAAAATATATAATGCATAGTTATAATGCATTAAAAGTAGAGTTGGGTCGATATCTCCGATGTCCGATAGACATCAATATGCTGAGCCGCAGCAGCAAGCAGCTCGCGAAAAATACACTTAATCTATGCCATTAATAAGCGAACGCACCACCGACGCTGGCAAGCGCGGTAAATCATTTCCGTGAGAGGAAAACAGATGTACATGCGAAGAAACGGCGCCCGCGAGCTTGTTTCAAACCCTCGCGCGTGCAATTCAAGCACTCGCGTGTGATCATTCCTGTGCTCAATCCTCTCTCACCAGCTCGGCCGTGGGGCTTGGTGTTTTAGTTACAACAAAATAAGGAGTACACTTGTAACTTGTAACTCCATCTTCAGTGTGTCATTACAGAAATCTGCTAGTTTGTGGCGCATAATACTTTGCCCCCTGAATTTTGGCTCCACTCTGGCCCCTGCCTTTAAAAAAATCCTAGATCCACTACTGTTTGAAAGTATTTTTTGTTTAACAAGGGTTGCAAGCTTTTCTAATATAAATACTCACACACAAGCTGTGATTTGAATGCCCTTTTGAAAAATGATGTGATGACAAATGTTTTGGCCACAAATTTTGCATGCCTAAAATTGACACTATTCTGCTGTTGTTTGCCATTGTGGTGAAGTGATAAAGGGGTATGATTCATTTTGGTGTAATTTTACACCTTTTATTTTGGTCAGTTGTTTCATATTTTACACTTTATAGCCAAAGTTAAATTTAAATGTTTTGTTTGATTCATACATGAAGCAGCACATATGAACTACCTTTTGCTTTTTATTATATTTTTAAGTAATTTAATCAGTTTAGACCATCAGGCACACATTTTCAGGGGTGCGTTTCACAATGGCATAGTTAGCCTACAGCATCTTGGAGATCTCTAATCAGTTTAATAGCAGAAGGTATATCTTCACGACATGCCTGTGACGTCATTAACAATGGCCCTATGTTGTTGAACTAACGTGGTTGAAACGACGGAGATGCGACTGTGTTCGGGAAACAGTCGTGTGTAGCTAGTTCGTTTCCAAAACAATGCATCGTACTACGGTGGTTTATCAGCGAGTTACATCGTTGTTCGGGAAAGTCTAGTTCTTGCAAAGGCATGAGCAAGCAAGATCAATTACTTCTCTAGATCCATTATATCATTGCCCTTGATTGCAAATTCTAAATGTTGATGTCTCTAATGGCCTCTTTTCAGCGTTGCATTATCTTGATGTACTATATGCTTTTGCTAGTGCCATTTAATATTATGACAGTTACTGTGGCACTTGTAGTGTGTTGAGAGACTTATTTTCAACTATTTAAGTCGCCCTGCTTTGGCTTATATTTCTAAGATAGTCACTCAGAATCGCAAATATTTTATTTCATGTCAAGTCTGCATAATACTAGCCTGTATCAACTGGTGTTTGCAGTGTACAGAACTAATGAGACTAAGGGTGTGAGAATGTCACCTTTAGAGAATCAAACTGGAAACCTGCACCAGGAAGGAGGAACCTTCTTTCATGTTAACAGTTTTAACAGCAGAGATCTTGATCAATACAGAGGCTTCCAGTGAAGGACAGTCATGCTTTTTTTGCACAGACAAGCTGGAAAAAACACGTCTGGTGTTGTCTGGTATCGTTTTGACACTTGAAAGCAGCTTCACTGTGACATTACCAGATGAGAAAATATTGTCTTTATCTAATAAAATTTGACAAAGGTATTTTGACAACATTGCATGCCTGTAAAGATGTGTTAATGTGAATTTTATTGGAATCTTCAATAATATATTCTGTTTGTACATGACAACACAGACATTAATCTTTGTTTTTCCTGCTTGAAAGGATAATAAAATATTGTACCCTTATGTAGGGCTGGGTGATATATATGGTACGATGTATTATGCGCATCTCATCAGTAAAGAGGGTTCTTTGATTAGCGGGAAAACTCTGTCAGCTGTTTTTAAACGGAAGGCCAGCTTATAAACATAACTCTTAATTGTGTTGCTTTTAGAAATATGAACGTATTGGACAAGTTGTATGAACTTTGCTTTGTCTTTGAACTTGTCATGTCAGTCATGGCCACTCAACTGTTATTGATTGGACATAGCTGTTTCTGCAGCATTTCTCCTTCATGACATGAGGAAGGATGTTTGGAATAACATAAGGGGGAGTAAATGACAAACTATTCTTAAGGAAACAATCTAAGCATGTATGTGCCAAGGATAGTTAGAATACCTCCAATGGTACACACAGGAATGCCACAAAATGAACTTGAACACTTTGCTTGACTTCACCTTTTGTTTGACTATTTGAAGCTATAATTTTATTGTTTCAGCAATATTCCTCCTTTTTTGTTTTTGTAGTCTGTTTCCAAACAGCCCAACAGAAAACATTGTTAGTTTAAAAGGGAGTATTTCATAACTATTTCATAATTTGCTGGAACCAACGGATGAACATCGATTGTGTCATTCAGCAGTTCATTCATTTACACTCCCTGTAAATGTGATGTTTTTTCAGTCAAGAGTTCTTTTTGTGTCTGTAACTCAAGGTAGCCTAGATGTGATGGAAAATCTCTTTGCGGCTATTTAAGTGTTGAATTTATGCATTTCCTGTTTGCGCTGTCTAGAAGAATGTCAATATGCTTGCAATGGTTTGGGACTATAATGACCCCAGAGTAAATAATATGCTCCAAAAATTATTCTGTCCTAGTTTGTTGCCAAAGGATTTCTGTCTCCTCTTCCCTGCCTGTGTGTTGAAAATAACAGTGCATTTTGTCACAGCGCTTTAATCGTAGTAGTGTGAATTCCTCACAAAGATTAAGACCTGACTCGAGGCTCAACAGAACATACTCACTCTTTTAAAAAATGTTTTTTTAAGCATGTTGAAGGGAATTCCCAAAGAGACTAACAGGAGCGATTATGGCCAAGTTCCTGTATGTGTGTCACACTGGAGTTACTAGTCTGTGTCTCAGACTGTCTTGCTGAGCTTCTGTCACATACAGGCCTGAAGTACAACAAAGTGTTGCTTATGCAAGACCCAGGTCCTGGTTAAGAAGGGGACTACTAGTTAACCTCACTTAATATTTACATTTGTGTTCTTTAATGCCTACGGTGCTTAGCTTTACCGAATGTGGTTCGTTTACTGCCACCCAGCAGGCCATGCAAAGCACATCATTTTTTTACTATATTAACTGTAACTTAATTGTGCTGCTGCTTATGACCTTCTTTAGTAACAATAATTTTCACATCCATTTAGATCTCATCTGAAAAGCAATTCACTAAATTACCCAGTGCTTAAGCATAATTTGTTATAGATAGTATCTATAAAAAGATAAACTGGTAATTATATTTATAATGTAAGCAGTTTTGGCAAGTTAAATTGCAAACATACAGTGTGAAGATCAATATTGTACATTAAAAATATTCCCTTATACATAAGCACATTACCCATTGCTTAATGAATGCTGAACTGTTTCTTGTTTTTTCCCCAGAGTAGCATCAGTATTGAGTAATTCAGCAATTTTTCCCAGAGGCTACATGTTTTGTAGGTGGAATAGATTGATAGTGTTTGATTTTTCTGAAGGAAGTTTTTCATGAACTGAGTCAGTCCATGAAGTCAACACAGTTAATTAGGCTTACTCGGCCTTGTGAGGCAAGATTGTGCACTGTGGGGTTTGGTCATTACTATACATGAAAAGCTTGGGATTAATGTGAAATATTGACGTTTTGCTTTCAGCCAATTGCAACATGATAACGTGTGTTTTTATGCTGAAATACTTTCTCTTATGTGGTTAACTGTATTTTGTAGGATGAATCCTGCCCCAGCTCAAACCACCCAAAATTTTCCCGATCTGCCTGACACAGCAACCTTTGACTCATATGGGAAGATAAGTTGGAAATACAGACTTGGTCCAGAGTAGGGATTGGCTTTATGGACTTAAAGGGGTCATCCGGTGCCACAAGCGCTTTTACAAGCTGTTTGGACTGAAATGTGTGTTGGGAGTGTGTGTACACAACCACCCTACACTGATAAAGATCCACCAGTAGTAGTATTTGCCCCTTGAAATCAAGCCGGTGTAGCGTCACACTGACAGAGGCCACTCTCACAATAGTTGATTGACAGCAGTGTATTACACAGACTGAACTGGTGTCTTACCTCAGACCTGCCCTGAGTGAGCCGTCATCAGACCGAGTTGCAGAGACAAGCAAGACTTCTGAGCGATCGAGGTGTGTTTTTGAATATATTATTGAACATAGCAGTAGTGATATCCCCCCGACACCTGAGTGACTGAAGATGCAGAGGATTAACGTTACATTTGATTCTGAAGGAAATGCACCCTTGATCCACCGAAATACGTTTGTTCGCGCGAATCATTCATGGTTCAGCCTCACCTATACAGAAGCAGTGAGTATTGTCTTTTAATGAATCATTGCAAACTGCCTTTCCTAATAAAGTGCTAATGGACCATTTTCACGCTCGGCATTCAAAAACCGGAAGCTTTAAGTAGTTGTGTAAAATAACTTCCGCTGTAGCTTGAATGAATGGCAATCCCGTAGCATGGGTTTATTCGTTGTGATTAATTAACAATTCATCATAGATGTTTCATTAAAAGACGTTAACCACAGTTTTCCATCATTATTCGGGTTTGATGAAATGAGAAAAAATGTTGCCAAGATATTCTGACGCATATCTAATGAACGCACAAGGCATGCTGCGTTTATGCTATAGCCACATTCAGAGACAGATGATTTTTTTTTTTTTAGTTTTGTTTTTTACTTAAAAAAAAAAAAATAAAAAATGCAAGAATGACATACAAACAACATCACATTAAAGAGCAATTAAATCTGCGTTTAAAAAGTGTTTATGATAACAGTACATTGGGCAATAATAAAAAAAAAAAAAATGGCACAATGAAAGATAACATTAAATCACTGTATTCCGAGTATTTCTGCAGCAGTAACATAAGCAGCCTTAGGCAGATTCTAAGTTAAAATTACTTTTTTAACATTAGATGATACCATATGTGTAATTTTTCCTTTTTGCCATGAAACAGTATGCAAGTGAGCCGTTTGTAAGCGTTGTCGGTAAGCATTGTGTTGAGACAGTTATGAGATCACTAATGAATAATCTGCCTGCGACTGGTCACATTGGAGAAGTACTCAGAATATACAGTTTTCATTTTATTTTTAGAGTTATTATTTCATTATTTCGCAGTGTTTAGCCTACTATTAATCTCCAAATTTGATTTGCATTATAATGCTATTCAATGCGCTTAAACCCAGAGGATATGTCATGTTTGAGATAGTAAAACCATTTATCTTTTTATTGCTCTGGGATGAAAAATGTAAATATATATATGAACAACTCCAGTTTGACTGTAGGAAATGTAAAGCACTGTAAGTGCACGAAAGCAATACTAGAACTACTCTTTAATTTGAACAGTCTTTAGTCATTGTTCATGTTTTTTGTAAGATGTATAAGCTTGCCTCTATATCGTGATATGCTTGTCTCTGATGCATTGTAAATTCATACACCTAGCGCTCCCATTTAAATCATGAAATATGCGTCACAATAACATGTCAACATTTTTCCTCATTTCATAATACCGATGGATTATTAATGATGGAAAAATTGTGGTATATGTAAATTGTGACATATTTTGATAAACTACAAACTATATACTACAAGCATTTCTTGTATGTATTGTGAATCTTATGCATCCACCAAAAGACAAAACAACCATGTTTCTTTAAAGAAAAATATTGTAAACATTTAGTGAAAAAGTATCTTTCCTATTTTTACTGAAAATAGGGTATTGTTTACACATGCTGCAACAACTAATTGATAAAATCGAGAACTATGGATAATGAAATTCGTTGTCAACCGTTATTGATTAGTTGGGCTGCTCACGTTACTGAGGAGCGCGACCACAAGATGCACAAATACACACAGATACACAGCCGCTCGCGCAATGGAGGTTACAGAAGTGACTGCAGGTAAAAGCATGCGCCCCAAGTCCTCCAAGGTATGGGATCAATTTACATTAAACGTCTCTAAGAAGACTGTAACCTGCACGCTACGCAAGACCAAGCTTTTATGGCACGGCAGTACCACAGTCATGCATGAACACTTAAAGAAAACATGTTGGTGTCACGGATGGCGATACGACATCAGTCCTAGACTAGATGCAAATCTGAACTGTTTCAATTAAAAGAAACTTGCACTGACTGATCTTAAAACATGTCAGTGTCTTTTTGTCTTAAGATGCATACCAGTAATGCTTTTTTTTTCTAAGGCATGCTTATAAAAATGACTTAAATGTCTTAATTGACCTATAGCCTAATCCTGGACTATAGACCTCCAACGTTGTTTTCCCAAAATATACAAATGTAGTGGTCTTTGAGCACCTTTTTCCAATGCAAAAAAAAAAACAAAAAAAAAAACTTCTTGGCCTGTTTTGTGACTCAAGCTTCCTTTCTTAATCACATGTCTAAGGAACACATTTTGAATGACTAAATCTGTTGTTTACTCACAGGTGCTTTGACTAATGCAGTCAACATGGAGTGATTAAAAAAAAACTGTGAAATGCCAGTGGTTGTAATTGAGCACACAATGGACTTTACAAAGTATTTTTATTTTAAGCAGCAACATGTTAGGTGTAAGCACTGGTGCAATGCCCATTCTTGTACCCATTCCACATCTTTCTACTCAAAAAAAAAAAAATAAATAAATAAAAAGTGAACCTGATAAATTTGCTGGACACATTCAAGAACATAAAACATCATAACAACATAAAACCTTAAACATTATACCATCTTAAAAACTTTTAATGCAACAAGATTTAACAAGGTTAAACTAGATATTTATTAATCAACAAAGCTGTTTGCACCGGGAATATTAGATGCAACAAATTATGCAGCAGCTCCAACTGAATGAAGTACTGCATTTTATTTTTAATTATCTTCTGACACTTGCATCAAAAGCAGCTTGTCATGGCATAAAGACTCATTACCTCCCTAGTTATACAGATAAACATGCCACAAGTCAGAACATAGTCCATTATGTCATAGCTTTGGCTCTCAAGTCAGTGGAAATTCCATTTCAATGGAAAAGGGGCAACCTACCCACAACTGTTCAATCAGCTTTAGTGGTTCACAAATACGCCCAGAGTTTGACTATTAGTCAACACATTGCTCCAGTTCTTAGCAGACCTGAATGAGCCTAAGAGGTGATAAGAATGCAGCAGAGCGAATCAATGTGAAAGCTGGGAGCTCATCAGCTGTTGCACTAAAACGGATATTACTGTATTTACAGCCTCTAAACAAAGGTTAGGCCACAGGTCATTGTGTAGAATCTGTATCTGAAGATAAAACCGTTTCTATGGTCTCTTGGTTTGTTCCTGTTCAGGAACCATTTATCTTATTTTATGTTGGCAAACTCTGTGTTCCAGCTAAAATAGAGAACTAGATAACCAAAAGGTTAGATTTAAGTTCAAAGCCTCAAATGCTTATATTACAAATCCTTGTATTATAATAATTGTAGATAGTCCAGCACTGTAACTTTTGCGTAGAACTGGTATATTGCATAAAACATTCGCGAATAAGCAACGTCAGAAAACAAAATAACACTGTTATTGTGTATTAATATAAAGCCCACTATAATACATAGTTTATTTATGATATAGTGATTGCCCTGTTACATATATTGACACATTTTTGTTTTTTATTTATTTGTTCCCTTTCAGGTCTCTGTGCGTACACTGCCTCCCTCTGGCAGATGAGTAACCAGCAGGGCCTTACGTGTCCCAGTCACACGGCCAGATAGTCCCCTGCGAGCACGGCGTGTCCTCTGGCTCGCAGCATGCCCTCCACCAACCGGGCAGGGAGCCTAAAGGACCCCGACATCGCAGAGCTGTTCTTCAAGGAGGACCCAGAGAAGCTCTTCTCAGACCTTCGTGAGATCGGTCATGGCAGCTTCGGCGCAGTGTATTTTGTATGTATCAAATGTTACAGTGTGTAGCTTAGGATTTATTATTTTGATGCATGCAACAGATCATAATGAGAGGTTTGGGAGACTAAATTGTGAAATCTGATGTCAATCTTGTTTAGGCACGGGATGTGCGGACCGCAGAGGTGGTGGCCATCAAGAAAATGTCCTACAGTGGGAAACAGTCTAATGAGGTCAGTTTTCCTACATTCCACAGTCATTGCATACAGGCATGTAACAGTTTAGTTTTGGGGGTGGTCACAGTGATTACTCTTGTCCCATGGATTTGACTTTTTCACATTCACAACTGTGACTTGGCTCTTAAATAGTGACTTGGCACAATAATACTAAGCAAATTCAAGAAAATTGCTAAAGTCTCATTAAGTCTTGTGCAAAACCACAGATTGAGTGAAGCACCAAGGCCATTCATACTTTAGCTGGTAGCAGCATTTCCTTTGTAGAGATTATGTGTGTAATCTGATTACTGCTAATCTGAAATTACAAAGATGCCTTCAGAAGCTTTTAGGACTGACTTTCCTTTTCAGGACCTGCACTAGTAAGTCAGTATGTCCAGTCTGCTCACGTCAACAGTGGATGCAGTTATCTGGTGGAAACTGGAATTCATTGTAGTTTTTCTGGCTCATTTGAAAGAACACTTTTTGATTTAATGCTCTTTTGTCTTGACTTAGAAATGGCAGGATATCATAAAGGAAGTCAAATTCCTCCAGAGAATACAACATCCAAACAGCATAGAGTATAAAGGATGCTACCTGCGGGAACACACGGCATGGGTAAGAGCGCTCTTTCGCTTTCTCAACTCTTCATTTTCACTCTTTGGCATAACTTGAGTATATATTACAATAACTGTTTTATATCGGTGATTCATCTTTATTTTTTTTCTTCTTCTTCTTCTTTTTTTCGCTTCAGCTTGTCATGGAGTACTGTTTGGGCTCTGCCTCTGACCTCCTAGAAGGTAAGACTCTATGTGCAATGCTTCCAAATGAAAGCAAATGTTTATTTCATCCAAAATATGGTCTTTACTTATTTATTTTCAAACTTTAGTTATGATCAAAGCAAAGCTTTATTATTTAGGTGAATTGTTTTTAAACGGCAGAACATGCCACTAATAACACTAAGTTATGGATTTGATTTCCAGGGAATGCATGAACTGACACAATGCGTTTTTTGAATGCAGTATGCATTACTTCAGATAAAAACTTTGTCAAATGCATTAATGTAACTAAATGATTGTTAGTTTGAAGAGTATTCACCTTTATCATTTTTGCTTAGTTCACAAGAAGCCCCTTCAGGAAATTGAGATTGCTGCAATTACCCATGGTGCTTTGCAGGGCCTTGCATACCTTCATTCCCATAACATGATTCACAGGTTTGTGGGTTTTTTGATGATCTTACAAAATGAGCACTTGTTCATTTAAGTGGCGTTAAGAATCAAGAACCAGTTCCACTGAAACCGAATGATTGTCATGACACTGGTTCTTGAACATTTGCATTCTTGTGACGGAACACCTTGCATATTCTGATATAGTTTGCTGCACCTTTATTTATTTGTGGCACAGTATGGTGTCAAAGCAAACTGTTTTAGCTTTAGTTCTAAGGTTGTATTAAATGAACATGTTAGGAGAAAACAACATGTTCGAAGGAGACAATAAACATACATGCCATTTAGGGGTGGCACGGTTCACAAAACCCACGGTTCGGTTTGTATCACGGTTTTAGGGTCACGGTTTTCGGTTCTGTATGGTTCGTTATTTTTTTCTTTTAATCTTTAACACTCCAGAAATGTACTTCAGCATATGATATATAGCTTAATTATCCACAATT
>JAUMHI010000025.1:5577404-5593130 GCA_032359435.1 Enteromius unitaeniatus
GCATTTGAGGTTGAGAGCATAGGACGCAATTTAGATATGTTCTTAAGATGGAAAAATGCAGTTTTACAGATACTAGATACTTTCATGTGTGCAACCCCAGGGTTGGTTTGCAGCTATAGACCTGAAGGAAGTGTACTTCCAGCAAACTCTCCCCTGTGCAGAGTACCTCTTTTCTCAATCTGGAACTGGACTTGGTCAACATGATCGCTCATCTCACACACGTATGGTCACAATCATTACTGAACTGTCTGATGGTGCTACGCCACCGGACTTTGGTCCCACTGACATCTTTTTAGAGGCTCTTGGGGTATATGGCAGCCGCACTCGCGGTTGAAATCACTGCAGGCCATTCATGTCCCAGTAGATTTGAATCGTGCAGCTGATGTGCTCTCATGACAACAAATTTTCCCTGGAGAATGGAGACTCCACCCTGGGACGATCCAGCTCATTTGGAATCTATTGGGGTAGGCCCAGGTCGACATGTTTGCCTCCCGAGAGTCGTCCTACTGCCTGCTGTATTATTGCCTGACCGAGGTCCCCCTTGACACGAATGCACTGGCACACAGCTGGCCCAAGGGACCCCTCAAATACGTCTTTTCCCCCAGTTAGCCTCCTTGCACAGGGTCTAAGGGAGAATCAGGAGCAGGTTCTGTTAGTTGCGCCCTTCTGGCCCACCAGAACCTTGTTTTTGGAACTTGTGCTCCTATCGGCAGCCCCTCCCTTTAAGATTCCCCTGAGAAAGGACTCCTGCATCAACCTACGGTCAGAACTACCCTCATGCAGTTCTTTAAGTGCTTTGGCTTGGTGTACTTGCAGGAGAGCCATTGCATGCAGGGCGGAACCGTCCAGAGCTGACGACAGTTTACTCTCATCGTGAGGACCACCAGAGATGCTTGATCGATGTTTGACCTTCCTGCAGGAGAAGATGGAATGGGGGAACAACACCCAACACCTTTGCCAGGTTTTATAACACGTAGATCCTGTGTCCTCCCGTGTATTTGGTAAAAACCTCTAGGACAGTGGTTTTTAAACCTGTCCTACAAGCACCCCTGCCCGGCATTTTTTTTACAGCGGCTTCTTCCGCTGTGTTCCCCTGATTTTGGTTCAGTTCCCATTTCTAGCCACTTAGTTCTGGGTGCTCCGTCCCCAACTTGCTTGATCAGCAAGAAACTATATGGTATATGGTGAGGCGCATCCTGATTGGCTTGTTTCCTAGGATCAGAGCGGATTGGTCTCTTAGACCACATGACGTCAGTTTTGACGTTAGGCTCCCGTTCCCTCCTCCATGGAACTAGGGTTACATATGTAACCAAAACGTTTCAAGATTCTACAGGCCATAATCCACAAACAGCGACCCAATTGCTGAACAGTACTATTTGAGACTATGGATTCCATTCCATCGATGTAATTTCATAACCAGGACCAGCAGCAGACAGAAACAGGTAGAAAAATAAATCCCACATTGCTCTTAAATCTGTAACCTGTAGGTCTAACCACTGGCACAAGGAACTTACCTTAACACCAAGATTGGTGAGCAATGGTTTTCTCAAGTTACCACGTAAAAAAACTCATAATATATTTAAATCAAATGTTCTGTTCTACTCTCACTAGCATGTCAGCCTAAATGGACTTGACCCTCCTTCCCTATCCTTAGCAAACATCACTGCTCCCCCCACTTTGAGAAATCATGAACAGTACTTTAATCGAGTGTTGTCAGCTATAAAAAAAAAAAATTAAATAAAGTCAAACGGCAGTCTAATGGAACTAATGGAGGGTTTGCCATTTAAAAGTATAAGATTCAAGGACTTCTTTCCTTTACTGCCTTCAGAATACACTTCTAGTACTACAGAGGTGAAAGGTATTGAAAAGTGACCATGAACAGCTCACCATCTGAATAGGTAAGAGACCTTGGGGATATTGCACCCAAATCAGTTACCTTTGTTCCTGGGTTGTTTATATAGAAAACGTGCTAGTTGTATGGTAATAACTAAAACCCAACAGAGATACTGTTTGTTATGTGCTTAGAAATAAATTGGCAAGTTTCAGAGAGAGTAATTAACCATGGTGGATGTGTCTTGTGTGTCCATCCATTTTTATGATCATGTGACTGCATGCAACAATGAAAACAATTTTTTTGTTTGTTTTGTACAAAAAGTTTTATTCAAACCATTATACTGACAAATGATCCTCTACATAAACACAAAACAATGTCTTTGGTTTTGATATTTTGCAGTTTTTCATGTCTTTTTAGAATAATATTTACATTTTAAAATGTCAAACAGAAGCCACAGGAGTTTTAATTGTGTTGGTCAATGCTAGAAAAGCAGAGGTGTGTAAAATGAGAGGTTAGTAGCAATTTAAGAGTAAATAATGCAAGCTCTCTTCCAAAGAGACAAATGGAGATATGTTATCTATGCAAACTCGTTAGATTTAAAAAATTTTTTATGTCTTTATATCAGTGCTGGGCAACGGTTAATCTCACCTGCTTAATATGTGTGCATACTTTGTATATTATGTATATATAAATACTTACACATGCATGCATATTATATATTTGAGAAAATGTTTATATATTAAATATATTAATACATAATAAAAATGATGTCAATATAAATATTAATGTAAATATAAATACATGTATACATTTTTATTTTTATATATATATATATATATATATATATACACACACACACACACACACATATACACACTGTGTGTCTCTTTATATATACATAATATTTAAACACAACACACGCATATATACACACAAACTTTTGGTTGCAATTAATCATTGCTCAGCACTACTTTAAATAAAGATTTTACCAGGAGCCACCTGCATCTGCCTTAAGGAATTGTTCACCCAAAGATGACAATTCTGTCCTCATTTCTCTACAAACATTTTAATCTCATCTAGAATGTTCAGGCTGTTTTTTTTCATGCAATGAAAGTGTTTTGATGCTGTCAAGTTTCAAATAGGTGAGAAATACTTTATGTAAAACTTTATTTTAAGCTGTCATTGTTACACATTATCTGTTACTATTAACTTACTATTTTAAAAATAACTATTATAATAACAATTATGCATAATTACATGCAAGTAACCCTAACCATATTGTAAGTGCACACAATATTACTCAATACTTAATAATATAATTACACTGTAACAAGGACACAAAATAAAGTGTAACCAAAATACTAACATACATACACTATATACCAAGTCTTCTGAAGCTATGTGGTCTATACATAGTATTCTATGAAAAACAAACCAAAAGTTTTTTTTAATAGAATATGTGCTTGTTTTGATTAAAAGTTGTTTATATATGTGAAATCTGATGCTCAAGAACCTGATCTTAACATCTTTCATGTTGTTGAAGGTATGATGTACCTTGTGATGCCATGTTCCCCACAAAAGTTCTCAGAAGTCTTTAAAACATTTGGAATATAGTGCATGAGTCACACAAACCACGCTTTGTTACTTTTTGGTGTCATTCATTGTATGGAAAAGAGCAGCTTCGACATTTAACAATAACTTATATTTATATTTTATTTAAAAAAGAATAGTTCGGAACAATATGAGGGTCAGTATAACAAGAGTACATCATTTTTGGGTGAACTACTATGATAAAATGGCAAGAAGTGATGAACAGAACTCAAGCCGGGTATACACTACACGATTTTAGGCCCTATTTTTCTGGAAGTCAGTCATGAATCTGAGCAAATCAATGCTCATTTACAGATAGAGTGCTATCTTATGTGAGGTCAAAGATAAAGAAAGATTACACAATCTGAAAAAAGCACAGTTAGCTGGCTAAATATCTAAATGGCTGTAAAAATCTTGCAGCGTGTTTTGACTGGAAATGAGATTCGCGATGACCTACAGCTAATGAGAGGAAAACAAGATATAGCATAAGAGAAATAGTGAAGTCATTTAAACCAATCTGTTCTCCATATTAGTTGTTTGTTTTATGTTTTTGTAGATTGCAAGCTTTTTGATTTGAAGGAATTCCAGTTCCACACCAGAGTTCCGTACATTGTGTGATATTATGAAAGTCCACTTTTCACGAATGCATTTTGTAAACAAGAAAGGGGGATTGTTCTTAGTGAAATTGTTTAAAGGCATACACCACCCCAAAATAAACATTTTGTTATTAATCATGTTCCAAACCCGTAAATGCTTTGCTTGCTTTTGGAACACAATTGAAGATATGTTTGATGAAAACTGAGAAGTAAACTGCCAAGTAAATTACACTGTCACATTACACCGTTTTCGTTCAAATCAAAGTGTAATAAACATATCATGGTTAACACTGAAGGCAGATTGAGTATTACAATTTTATTTCATACTTTTCTGGATCTCAACAGTGTAATTTACTTGGCAGTCAATGGGACAGTAACAAGCCTCCTTGTTTGCATCAGAAATATCTTAAATTGTGTTCCAAAGACAAACAAAACTTGTGGGTTTGGAACGATATGTGGTTGATGAAATTGAAATTTTGTATGTTGGAGTAAAATGTGACACTGATTTGTTTTGTTATGTGCAAAGCACAGCAACATCATGATACTCAAAAATGTAGTGTAGTGTAAAAAGAACAGCACTCTGATTATTTCAATCGTGTAGTGTACTGGCAGCATTACTGAGCTCGCTACTGTCCTGACATATCATAGTCATGCCATAGATGTTGCTTGTCCAGAGCTGACCAAATAAGATCTACATATGCTACCATCTGATCCCAAGTCCTGGTCTTTACAATGAGGTATGTTCACACAGAGACTACCAAAGACACTGTGACTGTTAACCGCTACAGAAAGCTGAAGCTACATTTCTTCTGTCATTCTTTGTCAGCACTGAAGAGTAAAAAGCAGTAAGTACATTAAAGGACTTGTAAATCCTAAAATGAAGGTGGTTATGTCTACCTTTTGCATAGCTGACATAAATTCTTCCTGATATGATTCCTTAAGCATTTAAGGAATACAGCTAATATTGTGTACTGCTACACAATATTAACAGTTTTACTACAAAGCATCAGGACGAGCATGATAAGTGCCTTTGCCAGATTAAATCTCTTAAAATGATCTGAAATGTAACTACTGTAAAGGTGATTTATTCACATTTAGGAAAAAGCCTATGAAGTCAAGAAGTTACGATGAGTTACGTTATTGCTAAAATTTCGGGGTGAGTTTAGATGGCTTGGCCTATCTGTGCTCATACTTTAGTTGTGAGGGGTTAGCAGTGAATCGGGCAGTGTGCACAGGATGAGTTAGCTTTATTCAGACTGTGCCATTAGTGTACTTAGAGAGCTTATTCTCTAAGTCACAGATTCGTTTCTCCTGAGAAAGAACAGTGGCCTTCAGATTTTGGATCTCCTCAATAAGCTTCTCCAACAACTGAGGCTAGAGTTTGAAAGAGATTGAGAGAAAGCAAAGGAGAAGATGGCAGTTGGAAGGAGAAAATAGAAGAGCATAGTGACAGTAGAAGAAGGATGAATAGGAGCAAAAAAGAGAGGGAAAAAAGAAAAAGAGCAAGTCAAGGACAGGTTTAATTAGCAAATGGAAAGAAATAATTAGCTTCTAGGCATGGAAATCAGAAGAAATTGGAAGATTTTGTTTCAGATTACACTTACATTTTGGTTTCTACAATTCATCAAAATACAAAAAAAACAACCTCATCCAAACAATACTGGGTAATTTTGACAGTTTCATTAAAAATAACCAGTTAATTTAAGGTTGAACATCAAAACATTCATCTTCCGTGGCATTTAAAACCACAGAAAACATTTGTTAGGGTATGTTGTTATAATTTTCCAATGTATCCTGTTTGTTTGTTTGTTTGTTTTTAAATGAAAATTCCTATTCCATTTGCTTCTTAAGAAGTGGAGGTAATGAAAGAGATATTTTAAGACTAAGGATAAGTAAGATATTTTACTCACAGGCAAACTACTTCCATCTACAGCAGACATGCTTCTACGTGTTGCAGGTCTGGTGTCTAAAACATTCTTCTTGGCCACCTTCAGCTCTCTACTCTTTGGAGGAACATAGCCATCCCTCATGGACACTAATATGGGGTCTGCGTCCCGTCCGTCCATCCATTCTTCAGGTTCCAGAGCCGGCTCTGGGCCTGCTGTGTCTGGGTACAGATCATCTTGGAACAGGTCCGACTGGCATCATAACAACAGAAAGAGAATGGTGTAATTGGATGAACACATTTTACATTTATCATCATCAACTTTGGGTTTTCAATATTTCAATTTTGTTGGATTGGATTTGTGTTCAGTGCTTCAGGATTGAAATAACTAAACAAATATTATGTTGCTTACCTTTCTGGGTACTGTCATCATAATAGGCTCACACTTTCTTTCATGGAGTTTATATAATCTATGAAAAATAATAAAGGTTTAATTTTTTGCAAAGCAATCTCTCCCAGCTTGATTTATTTGATTGTATTAAATACAATAAAAACAGCAAAACTCAAAAATAGTATGAAAATGTCAAATATCTGTATTAATTAGTGCTGGGCAATGATTCAACATGATTAATCACATTTAAAATAAATGTTTTTGTGTGCAATAAATATGTGTGTGTACTGTGTATATTTATTATGTATATATAAATACACATGCATGTCTATATTTAAGTGTTTATATATTAAATATTTTCATATAAATTATATATATATATATATATGTGTGTGTGTGTGTGTGTGTAAATACATGTAAATGTTTTAACAATATATTATGTATGTGTCTTAACATAAAAAATACACAGTTAATTCACGAATATTGTTTTCCTGTAATGGCAAAGCAAAATTTTCATTACTCCAGTGTTCAGTGTCTCATGACTTTTTATTTAAATATGCTGATTTGGTGCTCATAAAAATTCTTATTATCCATTTCGAAAACATTTGTGTTGCTTAATAATGTTGTGGAAACAAGGATCCAGGATTATTTGATGAACAGAACAATATAGTCAATATCTTCACTCTCACTTTTCATCAATTTAATCGGTCTCTGTTGAATAAAAGTATAAATTGCTGACCACAAGATTTTGAATGGTAGAATAGATATATGATATTCTAACATTTTATAGTAACTAACTAACACATATCCAAATCAATCAGTATAACCATGCAAAACCGACCTGGCAATCTCACACTTGCTGACGTCCACTCCTCTCTTGGGCATGAAGCCCATTCCTCTCTGTGGCTCCTTGCTACTGAATGTGCTGATGTAATGCACATATGGAGGCTCCTCTGTGATCTCAAAATACCGAATACTGCTGTCACCCTGTGCGGACACAGAAACAACTTTACATTGCCAGCCTGAGTATGATAACAAATGAAGATGAAACATGGAGTCATACCTTGCCACTGAGATACACTATGTTGGTGTCTGGATCATAAAAAGGCAATAAAACTCCATTACTTGTGTCCAACTCCAGTAGTGCTATGGGCTCTTCAAAATTAGTCTAACAAATGACAGAAATGAACACCATCAGCCATGTGCCAACTGAAAAAAGGCAGTAAAATAAAACTGATCAAATGAATAATTAATGAGCCTTAAATGAACAATCTGTCACCATTTAATCACCCTCATATTGTTCCAAACCCATAAAACTTTGGTTAATTGAAACACAAATAAAGGCATTTCATTGAAAGTTGAGATGCTTCTTTTGTCTAGTGAAAGTTCAAAAAGGTCATAAAGGCACCATAAAAATAATCAGATATGATCACTTTATGTTATCAGCATATTTCACTTATACTTTTATCTAAATAATAATCAACACACATACAACACTATGGTAAACATGGAAGCTCAAACATGTATGCATTATACAGGAGAACCAATGAGCTTTACATACAAGCTTACCACGTGATGAGCTCTATGTATATGTGTTTATATGTGAGTAATATCATATAAAACCTCTTCATAAGACTTTATTAAAACACTCAATTCATACAAATTCATTTTACGATGACTTGTTTTTGAATCTTCTACATTTTGGTTACCCCGACCTTTAATTGGGGGACAAGAAGTTCTCAAGTTAACTAAAAACAACTAAAAATATTTTAATTTGTGTTTAAGATTAACCAAATAAAAATGGGTATAGAATAACATGAAGTAACTATCCTTTTTATTTTGCTCCATTACCGGATCCCACAGGCCAAGCTCTCTCTGGCTCATCCTGGTGAATCCTGTGGTGAAAATGTTGCCCTCTTTGGTAAATATGGCTCTCATTGGCCGGATACCCTCATGTGGGGATAGTCTTTCCTACAGAAGAAAAAATCTCTATAATGTTCGTGTTTACAATGAGCTGAGCTGAGTTTTTTCCTCTTTTCTTCATTATAATACTTACCGCAACCACCTCGTTTTTCCGGGGATCACACACTCGGAGACGACGGTCTTTGCAGGTGGTACAGAAAAGGCTACCGTTGTAGTTCCAGCTGACATTATAAATGAGATCAGGATGGTCATCCATTGTGATCAAGGGTTCTCCAGTGCCCACGTTCCAGATGATGATCAGATTATCACTGCCTGAGACAAAAGCAAACTGAATGGAAACAAAGACCTTCCACTGCTTCTAATTTAATTTAACATAAGTAATCTTATGTTTATAGACTATTAATGTAAAAAGCTGGTGTCTACTGTACTGATCTTTACCTGCAGTGAGGAGTATGTTGCGGGCAGTGGGGTGCCATTTAATGATGCCCACGCGTTTAGAGTGAGCCTCCAGTACCACAATGGGCTCGCTGATGGGACGAGAGGGAGTGTGGTCAGGGATCTGCCATACCTGAGTAAAAACAAGTTTTTATTTATTTATTGCAAATTGTTTTGTAAACATTTTTCTGTAGTAACATAATAGAGTACTTAAACACCTCTGTTGCTTTTAACAAGAAAACCATGCGATGAATATGCCAACAATAAGGTACTGGAAATTTTATTTATGTAAAACTTAAAAAAAAAAAAAATAATCAATTTTTTTTTTTTACAAATGCATGCATACCATTAAATTAAAACAAACAACAAAAAACAACAGAGGACCTGCATGTCGAAAAATGCAGTAAGCGATGCCAAGTGGTACTGACCAAGCTTCAATATGTGATTGGGAGTTGGGAGTGAGAACATGTTGGAAAAATCTATCTGCCTGGACTGAAAAGCAAGTAGTGTAAAGACAATTTTCTAGTAATCTTGGGCATTGTATATCAGTTTGCAGTACATTGCAGGAACATTCCTTTTGTACGCAGTGAGCACAGCAGCAATGCCAGAACAGATGACAGCTGCAGTTAACCTCCTCTAACAGCAGTGCATACGGTGCATGCCATCCACGCTTGTAATGTAATGTAATGAAATAGCACTAACAGCCTTTATATATTAGAATTCATCTATATCATCTCATATTTGTTTTCAATAGACTGTATACTACTTTTAGCATTTAAACTCAATACAAAACAAAGAAAGATTGCAGTAGAAAGACTGAAATGGTATTTTTCTTTTTACAGTTTTATAATTTTAACTTTTGTGTTAACTTCAAGAGAAATGATCATTAATGTAATGATATTTATACACATTTAAGTGTGGCTTAGGCATTCAAATACTTCATGAAGTCACTGTACACAGAAGTTTTGGTGAATGAGGACATGCACGTTTCAGTGTGTGCTGAAAATGAAATGACTCTTCCCTATAGACAACTTAGACCCACTACACTTGTCTGTCATTACTACTGGCTTATTTGCGAACAGGTTTCTGGCCAAGAGTGCCTTTCTAACACGTGTTTATAAATACCAGCTCCTGTCCCATGCCCGAGCCGTTAACTCCAGTCATCACCCTTCATATTAACACTATTGTCTGTCACCCTGATCTTTCCCTCTAGTGTGAGTAGGTATATATGGAGACATGCTTCATTTGTTTGTAAAAATGCAACTGAAACATGTTCATGACTACAAGGCTATTGGTTGGCAGGCAATAGAGATGTTTATGAATGTCTGTCATGATGATTACCATGGCAGTGGTGTCTTCAGAGCAGCTGGCCAGGATATTGTCATTGTGAGGACACCAGTCAATGTCCAGAACAGGCCCTGAGTGTCCAATCACTAGAGGGTAGTTTTTGTCCACTCGACCCACCTATGGCATATTAAAACAAGGATAATGTTAAGTATTGAGACACATATAAAGTCAGTATATAATCAAGCGTCAAACGTTTGGGGTCTGTAAGAATTTTTCATCTTAATATCTTTAAACATTAAAGAGTAGAGATGCACCGATCCGGATCAGCCGAAATGTTTGTGCATGACGCACATGATGGCATTTACCGCTGATTACAGGACCGGCTTTACTGAAAAAATGCACAAACATATCGGCCGATCCGGATCGGTGCATCCCTATTAAAGAGCATTTATTTGATCAAAAATATTTTTTTAAATATAAAATATTACAATTAAAAAATATCTGCTTTCTATTTGAATATATTTTAGACAATAAATCTTATCAATAAATATTTCTTTAATGCTACAAAATGTATTTATTTATTGTTATTTATTTAATGTGTTGCAAAAACACATCAATCCAGGTTTTAAACATATTGATAGATCCCTGGTTTAGTTCCAACGTGAATAACATTATCAATGTCAGTGTTGCGAAATGAATAGAAAACAAAGCAGCTTGTTTAAAAATGATTTTGAGCTCCTGAGGTTGATGATCATCATTTTCTGAAGGATAAGCTCTGCCTATCACTCATACAAAAGCCTTATTTCTTGCTTTGTAACTTTATTTTGTTATTTTGCAAAGTCCCTGGTATGTATTTTCTCTGCTATTAAAGCATAGTTACTCTTTAGGGATTCTGATGTAACTTCTTTTAATGTTATTTTGTTATTCGTGTGGGGCACGTGTTGGTTCTGTGTTTGGCTGCTCCTCCTCCAGTCACTCCCCTCCTCATTCTCCTGGTGTGTATTTATAACCCTGTGATGAGGCGTTGAAAAGGGAGTTTTTCTTTTGGCCTGCTGAGACTGAGCACAGGGGAGATGGCTAGCTGGATATTTATAGGGTATCTTTCCAGGCCTGCTGATATATGCTCGTGACTCGGCAGAGGCTACACTAAAAGGGCATTGACTGATGATGGACCCTTAGAGAATCAAGACAAACTCACAAAAAAAAAAAAAAAAAGATTCAACGATGTGATATACTGCTGTGGATCAATATATTACACTTGACTTTAATTCCACAAATGTCACACATGCATTAGCAACAACTAGAAGTATTTTAAGATGCTTTACAGTTTAATAGTTTCCATTGTGGAAGAACTGTGTAAGTGTTTAACCTACATCAAAATCATATTTTGTAAGAAATGTAAGTTTAAGGGAAATTTAAGCTGTCTTTGTTATAGTGTAATTTTACATTTAAGTACAGAGTAATATTAACACTGTATGGTTAGTGTTAGGATTACGTAGGTTACTAATTATGCATAATTTATTGTCATTATAATAGTAAGTACATGTAACGTGCATCAAGGACACCTTAAAATAAAGCATTAACAGTCTTAAATTAACTAAACACTTAAATTACATTTAAAATAAATTAAATTACTAAATTATTTTAAAGAAAGATTGTACATTCACACTTTACAAGCAAAATATTACACAAAATATGATATACTATTCATGATCCAGTACAGGAATTTATTATATAGTAGTAATTCCACTAGTTGGAAATGTCTATGGGAAGTACACTCCCATTCTCAAGAAACAGTACAGTTTCAATTTTACATTCTGAAGAAACCAGCAAATGACAGAAGAAGATATAAACTCATATGATAACATACTAATGTATATAATGTATGATGTTTAATGTCAGTGTTTGTGATGAAAATGATATAGTGGACAAAAGATCATCATATAGCATATCGATTTCTACTGGTTTGCCAATACTGTAAATGCAAGCTGCCAGCTAAGTAAGAGATAAGAAGAGATGGCAATGCATGATGGGGATTACATCAACTCAAAAACGCTTACTTATCATCTCTAAACTCAGCTTTGGTATGTCACAGAAGAAGGTTCAGACAACATATGCAAGTTGTGTACCTTGTTTCCATGGGGTTCAAAACTTTGCCTCTATGAGGGTGAAATGGAAGCCCTGTGGGGGATGGGCGCCCTTAACATGAGCCACGGCTGAGGCTCTTGAACAAACATACCCATAAATATATAGCCCCATGAAGATTAAAGAATAGACAAAGGGTGTACAGTTATACTTGTTTTAGTAGTTTTCTCCTCAAGCCACTCACCTTTGAGAGCGGCAGAACCAGAAAGGACCCGCCTCCACTGGACTCCACTATAACTGCCAGAAACTTTGGGTTAACTGCACAGAAGGAACTGTCCCATGTCACTTTGGAAACCCGGATATCATCGTAACCTTGATCAGCTTTCACTGCTTGCCCAAAAACATGCCGGAATTTACTCTGGCGGACAATGCTGCGACTCATGGCTGTAAAAAGCAGAGACACATACTGAATGTGTATAAAATAGCCTAAATAACACGTAATATTTAGTATAGGTGTACACTCTGTTATAAAGATGCTTAATAATCCCTGTCAAACTGTTAAATGTATATTTGATTGAATGTAGCCTAATAGTATAGAATTCTATTGTAATTATCAATCATAAAAAAAAAAAATATATATATATATATATATATATATAAAAACATCTTTGTTCACAGACATTGACGGTAAGATAATGCTTTGCTTTATTAATGTCAGTTTTATATATTTTTTTCTGGCATTTAGTACTCCTTAAAGATTTAAGTATACATCTTCATATTAAGGTACATTAATTGACATTTATTACGCATAATCATAATTTGAAAATAACAATGAGGAAATATAATGGCAACAGGTAAAACTGTGAGAAACATATTATATATAATATATTATATTATGTTATATATTTATATTATATTATTATATATTATATGCATCGAAGAGTAATTTTCTTTTAAAATCCATGTATTTTCCCAGTTGTCATATGAAATTATTTGTGGAAGCAGCAGATGATTGACATAAACAAACAGACACACAATCTGCATCATCAACACAAAAGCACCCAAAATAGCTCCTACCGAACAATGGAGAACACAAGCCATGGCTAGGCAAAAGCTTACAAACATTTGGCAGATCAGTAGAGTTGTAACTCGGGCTGTATGATAATGCTGTCCATTTAACTACAGTTAGAAATGAGCCGCAGAGTTGAAATCACTATCACGCATCAATCAATCAATCCCTTTTATTTATATAGCGCTTTTAACAATACAGATTGTAGCAAAGCAATGAACATTATCAAATAGGAGAATAGGACAATACCTTCCTGAGGTGATAGCAGAAGTTAATATAAAGGGGAAAACAATGCTGAGCTAGGAAAGTAAAAGTTTACTTATAATATGATTTGCAGTTGTATTAATTAATCACCCAAGTAAGAGAGGTCTTTGATAAAACAGCTACATGGGAAACTATTATATGAAAAAGTTCCTAATATTTTTATATATATTAGTATTTATAGTCTATATATCTGCATATAGACTCTGACATAACAGAACACTGCCATGCAACAAGAACAACGATGACAACATTATTGGTGCTGTGCAGCGATACAGCGAACAGGTGTTTTAAGTTGGAGCTGTCACTATTTCACAAATTTAAGAACCAGAAATATGCATTTTTAATTTAAACCAATCAGAACCTATTTAGAAGTTTTTGTTTTACATGTATTGCTTGTTTTTAGAACTTTTAGTGTATGTATCTATTTTACATATTTCTGTTTGTTTTAATTGATCTTTTTTATACCTTAAAATGTAGGTGGTGATAGGGGAAATAATACTTATGTTAAACAACCGTGTCTGATTAAAACGTCCGTATTCTCTGTCAGTGTCACAATCCACCCTGTTAACACATGCACAAGTTGTAGAAACTTAACAAACAAATTTACAGCAGATGAAAATGTTAATAGTCTGAGACACATATGTTCTGGATCCCCACTGCACAAACCTGTGAAATCACAATGATCGGTTACTATTCATTTTAAACTGACACAAAACGTGATACTACACCACATGGGCAGAGCTGTTAAATCCCCGTCTTTAAAGCACACAACAGTTTGTCTCATGTGAGAAGGCCCCCCTTACTGTCTTCAGACACGGTCACTTTCCTAATATAGTAATACCAAACTGTCCATGTGTCTCCCCTCTGTCCCCTCCAGACATGATCTTTCCATATTTAATGAAAGTCCACCATTGCCAACGTATACAGCGTGGGCTATTCTTCTCATTAAGCTCCGTGCACACCTGGCCTTGAATCGATATTTCTACAGCAACTCAATGAAGGAGCACAACGTGATGGACTGATAAGTTATGATGATGTCAGGGCCTATTCATAACAATATCGCAATAGAACTTTACAAAAACGCGTGTCGTCACAATGCAGCATTATATCATGAGGAACTGCGTAACTGTCAATCCTACGAATCACTTACCGCTGTCTTTGGGGAATATACGTCTTTAAATCTGCTCTTCCCCTTTCTCAAGACGGTTTAAGGCTCCTCTCGACGCCGCGCTTTTTAGAAGTGTCTCGTTTATTCCAGGTCACAAACTTGGTTCGGACTCGCAGAACTAGCGCGAGTTCCTCCTCATCAGTCGTTCCTGAACATCGAGCGAGAAGAGAGAGAAGAGAGAGAGAGAAAACGGTGGACCGGGGGCGCTGGAGAAGTGCACAGAGGGGTGTATATGTATGGCAAGCCATTTTAAACAATTGTAAGTACTGCCTAAAAATATATAGATTACTAGGAAGTAGTCCAATAGTGCCTAATATATCTTTTACTTATTTAATTCAATCAAATAACATCCAATAGTGACTAGCATCAGTTATACTTGTTATTAGTGCATATTATATACTATTACTTAGCTTCCTGTACATTATTATGAGGCTATTGTGTGAAATAAATGCTAGTAACTTGTTGAACATTGATTACAGTATCTAAATCAGAAGTTACTGAAGCAGTTATTTTTGGCAGACAAACAATATATTACAACACAATTAAAGGTGTTAAATGCAACATTTCTACAACAGTATATTTGCAGATATATAGGAAAGGAGTTCATACACTTGTTCCATTTTGCAGATTGCATTCTGTGTTTCTTTTATAATGTATTCTATATTAATACACTTCAGTTTCTTTCATTCTGTGTTAGTTTTTGTTTTGGTCTGTGTGATTCCGCACACTGACTTTTTTTCCAAGACCATTTCAAAGCACCAGGTTGCTTTTCGGTGGAAAACAGTGTATTGCATGGTGGCCAGTTGTCTAAAAAGCTTGAGGATTAGGAATATTAAAACACAGATAAAACAACTCAAATACTTACAGTGTAGGGCTCGTCAACCTGGCAACTCACATGAGCTAAGTAGGAGGGCATGAGAAACAATGTTTTTTATTTGGACTGCATTACCTAATTCAGAAGCTAGCTGTCAGTATTACACACTGCACCTTTGTTTTCAACAACTTTGATATAAAATAACATTTGCTTTTGTATGAAATCGAGAGATCGCGTCTCCATTGTGAAACAAAAGATATGAAAGAAGCACCTGCTTTCTGTACAGAAAATCGTATGACATATATATGATATATATATATATATGTACTAATCACTAAAGGATTACAAACTAGAAATTCTAAGTAATTGTTAAATCATAATGTTA